>PITA01008940.1:44857-81140 GCA_004023965.1 Spilogale gracilis | reverse complement strand
TCACTCCCCCTGCTTGTGTTCCCTCTTGAGCTGTGTTTCTCTCTGTCAAATAAATAAAAAAAAGATAACCCAATAAATGTAATTTTTTTTAAAGATTTTATTTATTTATTTGACAGAAACACAGTGAGAGAGGGAACACAAGCAGGGGGAGTGAGAGAGGGAGAAGCAGGCTTCCGACCGAGCAGAGAGCCCGATGTGGGGCTCCATCCTGGGTCTCCAGGATCATGACCTGAGCTGAAGGCAGTCGCTTAACCAACTGAGCCACCCAGGCGCCCCTAAATGTAATATTTCTACTATGTGAAAAGTTCTTTTCCAAAACAATAACAAAAAGCAGTGAGAAGACATTGTTTTACTTGTTTTGCAAACTTTTTTTTTTTTTTTAACTGGGCTTCACTCCCAGCGTGGGGCTCAAACTCCACAGTATGGGAAAATGCTAATTTGCTTAGTACTGTGTCCTGGTAACGCTCATGTGCTGTCATTTCTATTTCTTTTTAAAGTAGGCTCCACACTCAATGTGGGGCTTGAATTCACAACCCTAAGATCAAGAGTCACACGCTCTGCCAACTGAACCAGCCAGACACTCCAGCAAAACTCTTTAATGTTTGGCTTAATAGGAGATCAGTCGCTTCTCATCTGCTTCTGCATTCAGTCTTTTTGGTATCACATGCTTTGTAACCTCTGGAAAACTCAATTATATACTTGTGAGAAAACTAGAATGGAAAAGGCAAGTAATGTCTTTTGACCTAGCAGACTTCCTGATATGGTCTTTTTTTTTTCCCCCAAAGATTTTACTTATTTATTTGACAGAGAGAAACAGCTAGAGAGGGAACATAAGCAGGGGGAATGAGAGAGGGAGAAGCCGGCCTCCTGCGGAGCAGGGAGCCCAATGTGGGGCTTGATCCCGGGACTCTGGGATCATGACCGGAGCCGAAGGCAGTCGCTTAACCATCTGAGCTACTCAGGCGCCCCCTGATAAGGTCTTATGAACCACAGTGGCTCCTTGACCACACACCTAGAGAACCATTGTTGTAGGCCTTCGCATCCATGGCAGTTCAGGGAATCAACAAAGATGGTCTTTAAAAAAAAAAAAAAAAATTATTTATTTGACAGGAACACAAGCAGGGGAGTGAGAGAGGGAGAAGCAGGCTTCCCGCCAAACAGGGAGCCCAACACGGGGCTGGATCCCAGGACTCAGGGATCATGACCTAAGCAGAAGGCAGACACTTAACGACTGAGTCACCCAGGCACCCCATGAAATAGTTTTTAAAATTTATTTTATCTTAGAAATTTGGATAGTATCTTTTATTTCCTGCTCTTATCATGAAGTGCTAGCTGAATGTATAGGTAAAACATTCTGTCAACATTAATTTAAAGCAAGGACCACTTGTAGAGTTACTGAAGTTGTGAAGTCTGTACTTCTTTATTCTGAAACATACATAGCAGAGAGTTTACCATCTGAAAAAGAATAGTATACAAAATTGAGTAAGACTATGGAATTTATAGTCCGAGTTTACTGATGTTGAAATCAGATTTCCTGCGTGCTTTTTTAAAAAGTTGTTACTGTGTTCATTTAACCTGTGGAATTCAGAACAATAAAAAATAGTGGGCTTTACATTGTGATGGATTTCTACTCTGGAGAACATCAGAATAGTGGTGATGCTGTTGACTTATTTCAGGAAGATCAAGGCAGCAAGGGTAATTTTTATGATATGTGCAAAATACTCTGCTTTAAAGCTGGAAGTTAGAAAGGTGTTTTGGGTTTCAGCTACTGCATAGTAGCGGTGTGACCTGGGGAAGAGATTTAAACTCTCTTCTCCTTGTCTATAACATTGAGTGGATGATATTCCCATCTGTCCCAGAGTTTGGAGAATTATGTGAAATTGTGTACATTAATATACTTAAAGCTGATTATAGCATTACCGTGTTTTGTTTTCTTTTGGAAGATACACTGTTGTATTTTAATTGTACAAAGGGATCTTCTCTTTATATCTCAGATGGTTTTTCACCTAAAGCTCAGAACTATCAACTTAGACAATTTTCAGAAGTATTCTGGGAAATTGGAGGAAATGGAATTTTCCCCTTTGATTCTTGTGTCTCTAATGAAACTGGTACTCTCTCTTTGTATGTCTATCCAACAGTCTTTCACCTAAAGCTCAGAACTGTCAACTTAGACAATTTTTAGAAGTATTCTGGGAAATAGAAGGAATAGAATTTTCTCTCGATTCTTGTGCCTTTAAAGTAATGAAACTAGTTCCATTATGTCTTCACCCTGCTTTCTGATCAGTTTCAGACATTGGTTGGACTCATTTTTCAAAATATCTCATAATAAGCGTATTGTCACATAATTTTAGGAATCAGAGAGACCATAACGATCATCTATTTCAGTTCCTCTTTGTTTGAGATCATTTAAGTGGTGCATTGGTCCTCAGCCAAGGCTGAAATTTGGAACCACCCATAAAGCTTTAAAAAAAAAAAAATAGATGTTCAGGCCCCATCTCCAGAAATTATAATTAATTGGTCATTATGAAGCCACTCCCTTAGGTATGGTTATTATGAAATGTATCCCACTTTTAAAGTGAATCATTTGCCATTTAACATTCATATTTAACTTTATTATTATTGTAGATGTGATTTTATTTCTTACACCTTTTAGGTTAGAGAATTTTTCTTTACTTTTTTACTCTGGGAAATAAGTCCATAAACTATAATGAGAATCAAAACTTTCTTTTTTTTTTTTTTTTTTAAATATTTTATTTATTTATTTTACACAGAGAGAGATCACAGGCAGGCAGAGAGGCAGGCAGAGAGGGAGGAGGAAGCAGGCTCCCCGCCGAGCAGAGAGCCCGATGCGGGCCTCTATCCCAGGACCCTGGGATCATGACCTGAGCCGAAGGCAGAGGCTTTAACCCACTGAGCCACCCAGGTGCCCGAGAATCAAAACTTTCTGATGTTGAAACGTTTTGAATGGATTTATCAAGTCAACTAGTGAAGTTTTTTTCTTTAATTATGTATGTGTAGCAGCTGTGGTTAAAGTTTACACCTACTATGCCTAATGATGTGCATTAAGAATGAGTCTTTTTTGATATAATATTGTAAAGACATCTTTAGGTTTTTGGAAGTATTAATAATAAATATGCATAAAATTTTACCTTGCATTATTTATTCAAATTCTGCATTGTCATTTGTTGTTTAGACTTAGAAAAAAATCTTTGTTTTTCCTGTAGGTGAAGGCACTGAAAGAGAAGATTGAATCTGAAAAGGGGAAAGATGCCTTTCCTGTAGCTGGTCAAAAATTAATTTATGCAGGTATGAATTAAATATTGAAAGTAATATACCATCTCCTTGCTTATAGTGACATTTTTTAGTTTTAGAAATTGTCATCTTGGGTGCCTGGGTGGCTCAGTTGGTTAAGCGACTGCTTTTGGCTCAGGTCATGATCCCAGACCCGGGATCGAGTCCCACATCGGGCTCTCTGCTCGGCAGGAAACCTGCTTCTCCCTCTCTCACTCCCCCTGCTTGTGTTCCCTCTCTGGCTGTGTTTCTCTCTGTCAAATAAATAAAATCTTTTAAAAAAAAAAGAAAAAAAAAAAGAAATTGTCATCTTATAAATTGTGTATACAAATTGAGTCTGTCAGAAACATATATGGTGTTTGGTGTTTGATATCTTTTAATCAAATGTTAGTGCCTTTTTACCCAAGTATATTTCTATTTATGTTTATCTTGGCTGATTAGTTAATGTTTTTCTTTAGGGAAAGTATTAATTGATATAATCACGTTGGTGATTGTTTTAACTTCAGATATGTGTAAGACAAAGGTTATGGGGCTTCAAATAATGTGTTCTTTTTTTCTTAATGTACTAGGCAAAATCCTCAATGATGATACTGCTCTAAAAGAATATAAAATTGATGAAAAAAACTTTGTGGTGGTTATGGTGACAAAAGTAAGTTTGAGCCTTGTTCTGTATATCTCTTTGCATGTGAGAGTTTTGTTTTGTTTTTTAAATAATGATCCTGAGTTCAGCCTTTAAACTTTAAGTGAATGCAGTTTATGCACATCTATGTGGCAAGTACTTAACTGTTACTTAAAGGTTTTAACAGTCTACTTTGGGTCAACCATAAAGTTAATTATTTTATACACATAATTTTAAATAAAACAGTTGATAAAATGTCATGTAAAAATTGTTAAGTTTTGCTGGAGTAGTAAAATCAGTAATTATGTTATAATTTAAATTGTGATTCTTAGTAATTGAGTAAATAGTTCTTATTTTGTGGTTTTCATAAGGGTGCCTTAAAGAGACTCGCTGAATTATGTACTAGATCTGACCAACTCCTCAGGTAGAAAAGGCATGTAAACTAATTTCAGTGATATTCCTTAGTTGAGGAAGTAGATTTTTAGACACTAAAAAAGGAAAAGGCAGCTGAAGAAATGATAGAATGATTGTTGTGAGAAAGGTTTTGGTTTGGGGCTGTTTTTAGGTGGTGGGGCAGAAGGAGAGAGAGAATCTTAAGCAGGCTGCATGCCCAGTGCAGAGCCAGATGTGGGGCTCAAATCTTAGGACCCCGAGATTCTGACAAATACAGATTCGGACACTTCACCAACTGAGCTACCCAAGCTCCCGAGCTCCCTTTGAGGAAGTTTTTTAAAGGGAATTTTTTGTAATTTGCTGGAGTTAAATATATTTGGAACAGTTTATAAAAGTCAAAATTTTCCTCTAAAGCAGAGAATGAATTTGGGTTCTTTCAGAGATTCTATTATATTTTTGTTTAAAGATACATAGACATGCAGTGGAGAGTTAAATAGGGGTATGGTGGTCCTCCTGACAGAAATTTTTAGAATTGAGTTGTAATCTGAGAACAGATACTTGTGATACTTGTGACACTGAAAATAAGTTTAAATAAGTAATTGGAAACCAGTTTATCAAAGACTGAAAGAATACTTGAGAGGATTTTTTTTAGTTGAGCAAGTAAATTTTAATTTACTGTATATTTTGTCCTGAGAAAAAACAGCTAAACATTTTATAGATTTAAAAGTTTTTAATACATTAAGAACCACAGTGGTTTTGTTATATTAAAGCACTTATAGTCACTAAACATTAAAGGAACAGAATCATGTGCTCAGTCTAGTATTTTTAATTGTGATAAAATATGCATCACATAGAATTTACTGTACAGTTCAGTGGCATTAAGTACATTCATATTATGCAACCATCATCACCATCTGTTTCTAGAACTTCGTACCCACTAAATAGTAACTAAAAAAAAAAAAAAAAAATAGTGACTCCCATTTCCCCCAACTCCAGTCCTTGGTAACCACTGTTTGCTTTCTGTGAGTTCAACTACTCTATATACTTCATGTAAGTGGAATCATAGAGTGTTTGCCTTGCATGACTGGCTTATTTCCCTTAGCATAATGTCTTCCAGGTTCATCCATGTTATAACTGTATGCCAGAATTTGTGTCCTTTTAAGGCTGAATAATACTCCATTGCCTCATCTGGTTTTACCATGTATAGTACATAATGGAAAATGTGGTAGCCATATATTTGGATATGTATGTTAATGATCTTATTTCCTTTAGTATTATAACAACCTTGATTATTTAGATCGAAACTAAAAATTAAGCAGGATGGGTCTCAATAGATTCATGTGTTTGAAGAATACCTACTTAGAGCCAAGCCTTTTCTTGTCTAATGATATTTGTGGTTATTTTATTTTCAAGTTAATAATAGAAGCCAGCTATTAGAAGGGGAAGAATTAGGCATTGTGGAAGCAATGAGAAATTACCTTACTGTAAAGAAGAGTTAGGAAAAAGCTATTTAGATCAGAAGTAAGCAGAAGAACTTAAAAAGCAGATGGGTTTGATACCATTTAGAATGAGGCTTAAATAGTGGCAACAGAGACCTTGAGGGCATGGATTGTGACTATATGATACTGATCCCAGGTAATCTTAATAGAAATAATAAATGAGCATAGTAGTACATTTAAATTTCACTTCATCTAGATTGGAGTTTTAGAACATTAATGATTTGTAGGGTATTGGCAGTTTAAAAAGTTACAGGGCTAAACACAGGACTCTTAGAATAAAGAAGGGAGGGAATGAAAATGAATGCTGCTAGTATTTTTTCTTAAGTCCCCTGCCCTACCTTTCATAGCCACTTTCTCCAGTGTGCTCTATATTAACTCAAATCAAACAAAAAGGTTACTTTGGTGATGCTTTTTTTTTTTTTTTTTTTTAAGATTTTATTTATTTCGACAGAGAGAAACACAAGCAGAGGGAGTGAGAGAGGGAGAAGCAGGCTTCCTGCCAAGCAGGGAGCCCAATGTGGGGCTTGATCCTGGGTCTCCGGGATCATGACCTGAGCTGAAGGCAGTCGCTCAAGCAACTGAGCCACCCAGGCGCCCCTGGTGATGCTTTTATTTTTTTATTTTATTTTTTTTTAAAGATTTTATTTATTTGACAGAGAGAAACACAGCCAGAGAGGGAACACAGCAGGGGGAGTGAGAGAGGGAGAAGCAGGCTTCCCGCCCAGCAGGGAGCCCAATGTGCGACTCGATCCCAGGTCTCCGGGATCATGACCTGAGCCAAAGGCAGTTGCTTAACCAACTGAGCCACCCAGGCGCCTGGTGATGCTTTTAAATGACAATAAATAGGTGTCTGTGTGGCTCAGAGGGTTAAGCCTGTGCCTTCGGCTCAGGTCATGATCTCAGGGTCCTGGGATCGAGGCCTGCTCTGGGCTCTCTGCTCAGCAGGGAGCCTGCTTCCTCCTCTCTCTCTGCCTGCCTCTCTGCCTACTTGTGATCTCTCTGTCAAATAAATAAATGAAATCTTTAAAAATAAATAAATAAATAAATAATAGATGACAATAAATACTTGAAAGTTAAAACCAAGGAACTTAAAAAGTGTAATGTTTGGGAATGGTGGGACAATTAATGGTTCTTTTTTTCAGTACACATCCTGTATATTTCTGAGTATTGGCTGCTTCTGGTGCTTTTTCATATTAACTTGATAACAAAGACAAACTATTAGCTGAAGCTTGATATTTAAGGTTGATAGGTTGATATTTAAGGTTGATAATTATGGTTGATAGTTAATGTGTGTGCTGTCATTCATTGGCTTTGAAGGAGTAACATAGGTGGTGATTGAGATGGCTAATATTGATCACTTACTATGTTGCTTTACAAAATTATTTTCAAGTTACAAGTTTGTATTAGTGTTATGTTTGTAGGCTCCTTAATGATATAGTCTACGTAGAGATCAGGTATTTTATCATAATCCATTGTCTTACTTTTTTAATGTGTTTAGCCCAAAGCAGTGACGACACCAGCACCAGCTACAACCCAGCAGTCAAATCCTGCCACCACTAGCACAGTTAGCTCCTCCACAGCTCCAGCTGTGGCTCAGGCCCCAGCCCCTGCTCCAGCTCTGGCTCCTACTCCTTCCCCCGCATCCATCACTCCAGTACCAACAACAGCGTCTTCTGAACCGGCGCCGCCTAGTGCAACGCAACCAGAGAAGCCTGCAGAAAAGCCAGCAGAGACCCCAGTAGCTACGAGTCCAACAGCAACTGACAGGTAAGACCTGCAGTCTAGGAAATCGTATCTCAACACAGGTTCATGACAAGAGTTTCATGTGTGTGTTAGTCTTGATGATTGTTTTGGTCAAACTTTGTTTCTGCTACGTTAAACTTTTCCTAAACATTGAACTGTGACTAAAACAGCATGCTTGTGCCTATTTAAATTTTCATAATCCAGATTTGTATACTCTGCACTTTTTTCCACATGGGAAAGGGAAAGAGGGTCAAAGTCATTCATTTTGTGTAGAAAAATTAAAGACAAATGACATAAGAATTACAAAAATAACTTGCTATTTTATTGTAGTTTAACATACTATAAATAACTTGCCTTGTCCCCTAATCATTATTTATATTTGATCTGTATTCTTTTCTGATCATTGTCATTTATATTGTAAACATCCTTCCATGCCACCAAATATTTCCAGTTGCTTTGTAGCACTGTGTTTGGATCTGATGTTTGTTAGCACTTAACCTTAGAAAAGTAACATCTTGGGGAATTTTCCTTATCTGTAAAATGTGGATGATGATTAGGACCTGTCTCCTAGAGTTGTTACAAGGATTAAATAAAATAATGAATTTAAAAGCTATGAAATAGCACATGTTCACAGTAGAGTTAAATACCAGCTATTGTGCATAGTTAACCTACCACCTTTTGTTGAACATATGGATTGTTTGAATATTCTGCTGTTTAATCTATAGTTTTGTGAACTTTTGTAGAAATTTAAGTTTTGCCAGTGTAGATTTTTAAAACAAAAGAAAAGGTGCATGATATCTGGGGAGCAAGAAATAATTTCTTGTGGGAAGTTAGCAGGATTATTGAGTAGTTTATGACAAAGGTTCCCCCCCTCCCCCCAGGGATAAATAAAATAACAAAAACAAGTGCTTTGGTTCTCTTGGGTGGACGCGTGTAGGGAATTTCTCCTTTATCTGAGAACATGGGTTGTATTAAGTCCATTGTACTCTGGCACTGGAGCTGTTTGTTTTTGTGACTTTAGTACAACTAAGGACCTCCATGGCAGTAGTTAAGTTAAAGTCCTTGGAATCAGAACCAGATAGAATAGAGATCTATACAGGAATTGGAAACACTTCTGATAGGAAAGCATGTTTGTGATAAATACAACAATGGTTAGAAAAAACTTAAGTACGATCCTTTATTTTAGTGTTTTGCCTTTATGTCTGGTTACTGTGTCTGACCCAGTCCACAGTGCTTGGAGGGGTTTGAGTCATCTGATTAATTGCTCGCTTAGGGCCCCTTTCCAAGGAATTGATTCCCTATGAGGATGGCATAGGCTCAGGTAATAAAATATTTCCCCTCTGCCTGCTTGCTGAACTTTCCTTTAGGCTTTCTGAGACAGTGTTGCCTAACTTGATGCTTCCCCCATGTATATTTAGAAATGCATTCAAACTCTTACATAGTAGGAGACAACCCAGACTCCAGTTAAGCTGTTCTATCAAAAGGTGCTTTGTCAGTTCTGTGTATGGGAGAGAACTGAACAGATTTAACACATTGGTTTCCCAGATCATTTAAACATCGTAACTGTAATTAAATGTTTTCATGCAGTGCAGTATATCTTTTTTCTTACATGTTTTCAGCTTTTTTAAAAGTTCATAGAATTGATCAATACGTTTTAATGTGCTAAATGTGCTAATATCATACTTACCTGGCAGGGGAGATACCATGATCACGAAGGTGGTTTTCCCAGGGTGAGCCTTATCCATTGCACTCCGGATGTGCTGACCCCTGCGATTTCCCCATAAAAATAAATAAATAAATAAATAAATAAATAAATAAATAAATGTGCTAATATCCTCTATCCAAATTTCTTTATCTCTTTTTAAAATTTCTTCCTGAGGCTACAGTTTCATTTACCCATTCTCAAGAGTCAGTATTATGTTTTCAGACCTACAGAAGTTGCATAAATCAGTTAGATGGTCAGTGATAGAGAGAGCAAATGCTGGAGTTACTTACTTGGGTGGGCCTTATACACCAGCTGGTTTTGGTTTTGGTTTTTAGATTTATTTATTTACTTATTTATTTATTTGACAGAGACACAGCGAGAGAGGGAGAAGCAGGGTTCCCACTGAGCAAGGACCCCCAATGGGGCTTGATCCCAAGAGCTTGGTATCATGACCTGAGCCAAAGGCAGCCGCTTAATAGCTGAGCCACCCAGCTGCCCCCCAACTGTTTATTATTATTTCTCCCAATTACTACCTTAGAGAAGGATAACACAGGAAAGGAAGGATGAGAGAAACTCAGAAAACTGGCCACTTAAATGTGCCTTAGTCCTTTCATCTGTATTGTAAAACATGGAGTGTCCTATGAAGCACAAAACTTAGGTATTTATCAGGAGACATGTTGGTATGAATTTGAGTGACATTAGAAAGGTTATTCGTCACCACTGGCCTGACATTTCATCAATAGGTGTTTGTGTCTTTAGGCCAGTTTTGTTTCTTAAAATATGCCAATTACAGTGCAGATTCTACTTGTTTATCTCTACCTTAGAGAAACTGTAGTAGGTGTGCACAAGACTACATTATTCATAGCCCAAGACAAATTGGAACCAACTTAAATACATTAGTAAGGGAATGACTTGACCTGTAATTTATTCATATTAGAGAGCAGTGCTACTCAAAGTGATAGTAGCATCACTGGGAGTTTGTTTGAAAGCGGATCCCAGAAATCTGTATTTTAACAAGCTCTCCTGATAAGTTCTTGGGCGTCCTGGAGTTTGTCCAGTACTACCAGCCAATTAAAGTATATAGTGTGTATCATACTGAGTAAATGTGGTTTCCAGGCTTTGTTACCAAGTGAGGGAAACAGATTACAAAACAATATGGGCAGTAACCATAAACCATACAAAAGCTACAAAACAACATCATATATTTTCTATTCTATGGCTGTGTATAGTAATATGTAGAAGAGTAGAAACAGGACAGCACACTAACTGATAAGTGGTTTCCTTTGCAGATGGGGAAGGAGAAGTGGCGAGGTGCAATCAAGGTTGAAGAATGATGGTTCAGCCATACCTCATTCTTAACTGAGCTATGTAAAAGGAAATTTTAAAGCATTGTGCAGAACAGCACAGATTGTTCTGTAAGTGAACTGGAATGAAGGAAATTAAATCCTGTCAGGTAGTAAAATGTATTCTTCATGGTGGTAATGATTGCAGTAATTTACAATGGCTCTTACTAGAAAGAATGCTTAGGTAAGTAGATGGTAGTCTAGAAGCAGGCCAGAATACATACCAGGGACTTAATGTAAGATAAAAATGTGATTTTAAACTTAACATCATGGGGAAGATGCTGTTGGGATTAATGTCTATCCTATACTCATAAAAATAAATTGTAGATAGATAACATAAAAGGAAACCATAAACTCTAGAGAACATAAAAGTAATCTTAATCAAAAAAGTCATAAGAGGAACAATTAGTAAATTTTACTACAGAAAGAATTTAAAAGTTGAGAACCAAACTAAAAATTCCCTTGGAAGAGGTTGATTTGGTCAATTCAGTGGAATACTGTGTGGGCAAAGTTTGAGGTCACTGTGGTTATGCTGACATGAGATGATTAAGTCAAATAAAACACACCCAAAGGCAAAACAGAAGTCATTATTAAATAGAAACTGGTAGTAGTGATTGTTCTCTGGGTGTTAGGGGTCTTAGGCAGGGGAATTATTTTTTCTATATATAATTCTTTTCAAAGTTTGGCCTTCTACATAAGTTAACTTTACTATTTAATTAATGAAGATAATTTAAAAATTACACCAGAAAATTTGTATCATATTGTGTGTTATGATGTCAGACACTTTCCTAAACACCTTACCAGTCGTAACCCTATATGCAATACTTTGGGATACATGGATTTTATTATTGACTTCATTGTATTGACGAAGAAACTGAGGATTAGAAAATAATTTATGAATTGAAACTTAGTTATTTCCCTTGCTCTTGCTATGCTACAGGTAGGGGGAGGGGTAGAAGAAGAGGAAGAGAGAGAGAGTCTTTTTTTTTTTTTTTTTTTTTAAGATTTTATTTATTTATTTATTTGATAGAAACACAGCTAGAGAGGGAACACAAGCAGGGGGAGTGAGAGAGGGAGAAGCAGGCTTCCCACCGAGCAAGGAGCCCGATGTGGGACTCGATCCAGGGTCTCCGGGATCATGACCTGAGCTGAAGGCAGTGGCTTAACCAACTGAGCCACCCAGGCGCCCCGAGAGAGAGAGTCTTAAGCAGGCTCCACACTCAGTGTGGAGCCTGACACAAGGGTTGATCTCACGACCCTGAGATCATAGCATGAGCCGAAATCAGGAGTTGGATGCTTAATTGAGCCACCCAGGCGCCCATACTGTGTTTCATTTTTAAAATTGGGGCAAAGGTATAAGTTTGTGTTTTGTTATATGTGTGTTTTAATCTAAACTGCCAAGTGCTACCTTTACTAATTTATAAACTTCAACCTTTTTTTCTTTGGCCTACTCTTCATGGTCTTTCATAATCTTGTTTTTGTCTACTTTGTTTTCCAGACTCATCTTCTGCAGTTGCCCAGCAGAAACTTAGTCCTTTTAAACTGGTTTACTTTTGGTTACAACTTGGATTTTATCACCCCTCTCCATTTTTTGCTTTTGCTGTGTTCCTTGACTTGAATGCCTTCTTTCAGCTCCTGTGTGAAAACTTACCTATGAGACCTAACTGGAATTCTGTTATGTAAAGATTTCCCAGGCCTTTCCAGCCTAATGTGGTTTCTGCCTTAGCTGTTTGTTGTGTACAGGTTTCCCCCACTATTTGAAAGTAGAACATTCCTGTGAAACTCTCTGTAAGCAGAAGTGGCATAAAAGCAAAAATGCAATTACCATAAATTTATGTGGAAGAAGTTTTGATCATTCCCAGACCCATAAGATAACCTCTCAGGCTTTTCTGATAACTTAGAACACACCTTATGAGGCACAGAATAAATTCACATGAAGTGCAGATGCTCACAGACACAGCTCAGAGTTTACAGTGGTTTGATGCTGAGTATAGTTCTGGAGAAGGAGCTTGGGGGCCACTTTTGCTTCTCAGGGTGTGTTCTTCTGTAAAGGCTTACTTCAAAACAAAACACTATTTTCACTTTTCTCATAAAAGCAGAAATCTCTTCAGAGAAAATTCTCTTCAGATTTCTTCTGGTTAGTGAAAATGGGTACTAATGTAGGTCTTTTGTAAAAGCAAAATGTGGTGGAATGTGAACTTTGGAAAAGTGGGGGATACTTGTATTGTTTGCTATTCAATTGTGACTTGACTTACAGGTTATTTAACTTATCATTGTAAATTCTTGTAGGGAAATAGTTTTGCATTATCCTTTTTGTGTTCCTTAAGTGGTAAGCATTCTGTTTGGTTGTTATTTTATATCTTCGGACATTCAATATGGATTTGCAGAATAGTATGAATAGTAAGATTGAAAATTCTTCCCAAATCATAAACGTTATGGATAAAGCTTTGGTGTTTAATGTAGAAGATGGCTTAAACACTGTAGCCAGACTTACACATTTAATTAAAATCAATCACTTTACAATTTGGACAGTTACTAAACTTGAATGTAAGTTTCATATACTTTCTGATGTACAATTTTCTAAAAAACCTTTTACAGTACATCAGGAGATTCCTCTCGGTCAAACCTTTTTGAAGATGCAACCAGTGCACTTGGTAAGTATCTACATTGTAAATAACCTTATAAGAGGGAGGGAAGAGGTTCAAATTTCATTTTTCTAGATCGTGAAAATGTGTTCTCGTTTCTATGGTTGTATATAATCAAGCTGTTAAATGATTTAAATAATTATTTGATTAATGTTACTAAAGACTTGAGTTGATGTGTTATATGTTGAACTCCTTAAATTTTGTACTATTATTTGAGTTAAGCATATTCTTTTGGTCAAAGCAGGTAATTTTAGATTTTCCAAATGTGAATTTTAAGTGAAGTCTTAACAGAGTTTGAACTGTTTACAGTTTTATTACAAAATGTTTATAAAACAGGTATAAAATTTTACTAAATCTGTCATGCACATCTTTATTCCAGTTTGGAGTCCTGTTGGGTACCATCTCTATCTTGTTGCTTATATGGTGCTTGCAGTGAACGTACCTTTCTGTCCCAGCTTTAACTATTGGATAATGCTTTTTCATCTCCCTTTCACACTTAGTCTGTCAAAATCGGTTTCATTGTTTTTTTTCTGTTCTCCCATTGTGACACCTCTAGTACATTTCCTGCTGTGCTTGCTGATTGTTGGTCTGTTGTCTGGCAGCTCCGTTTCTCTCCTTTATTCTGTTCTATTACTAGAAATGGTAGGGAGATAGAAGACTAGGAACAGCAGCTTCAGTTGTATGGGCTTCTAGATTCTTCGTTGTTGCAGCGGCAGGGTTCCAACAGCAGTAGTACCTTGTACAATCTGGGAGTTGGCTCTGACCTAGTTGGACTTGAACTCCGTGATCCTTTCATTGCCATGGAAATGGCATCTTGGTTGTCGATAGCATGTAGGGGCAAAATCAACCTAAGGTCACCTGGATGTACCACACCCACATTTACATCCTTTGCATTTACATTTTCTGGAACTGGTTTGCCATCAAATGAGTATGATTTAGTGTTTAGTCAGCAAAACAGAAATCCCTTTCAAACAGGGAAAGGCTTAATATCGTAGGAAGTTGTTAGATACTGGATGGATTAGAAGAGATGACCCAGAAATCAGTCAGGTGCTGTCCACCCACGGAACCACCTGGCACTTGCCCCTGGTGCTGCCACACTCTGGCTACTGCTGTTACACCTCCCCCTCTGAATGTAGTGTTGTACCTTTACGTCTTCCGTCTCCCTGCTCAGCTTAGGTCATTGGACCCCTTTACTGTTTAGTTCACCCAGTTTTTATGTTGATACCCTGCTGCTTTAAATTTGCCTTCTTGGCTATGACACTATTCTTTACTTGATCCATGTCTCTTGACTATCCCTTTGCAGGCTTTCTAGTTAACTTTTTATTCTACCTGACCCTTAAACATATGGATATTCTGTAGTTCTGCTATAGGTCGTAATTCAAAGTTCAAGCTGTGGGAATGGCAAATAACACCAGTATACTATAAGGATTCCAAAAATTACAACTCCAATACACATCTCTCTCTGAGCCCCCAGACTCATTCTTTAAGCCACCAGCTGGGAAGCCTACAGCCTTCATAAACTCTTTAGGTTCCAAATGGAATCCTATTTTATTCTCCCATCTGACTCTTCTCCTTTGTTCCTCATTGCTTGTAGTATCATCTCTACCAGACATTGACATCCGCGTTGACCTCCCTGCCTCTCGTGGCCCATTTAACCCAGGGTCCTTAAAACCCTCCTTCCTAATGTTTCTGGAGTATTTGTTTTCACTGCCATTTGACTGCTTTAGTTCACAGCCTTACTCACTGATACTCCTGCATTATGCTCTCCTAACCGGTCATTTCCCTGTCATAGTGGACTTCATAAAAGGCAGATCTTAGGAAGTTGTTGTTAGTTCCTTTCATAGCTCTATAAGACCACAGCTCACTCTTAATGACACATAAGGTTCTTCATCACTACTCCAGTCTAGCCTCATTAGCTCTCCCTTGTGTTGTCTATCGTCTCTAGTTTTTCTATGAGTCATATGTCCTTGTACTGTTACGATCTGAAAAGTATCAAACTGCTTATAGGTATTTCTTTCTGAGTTCTATAACTTGACTAATTAGGCATAATTTTAGGAGGCGTAGCTTGATAACTAGGTGTGGGATCTCTGGATTCGGACAGCCAGTGTTAGTCTCTGTACCGTGACTTATCAGCCATTGTTGAACCATGATCACGATAAACCTTTCTCATGGAGTTATTGTGGGAATTAAATGAGAAATGCCACGTCAAAATAGTATAGTTCAGATACCCCACAGCTCTTAATTTTGTTTATATTGATGCTAATTTCTGTACATGGGAACTTGGTTACTGAAGCGGGTATTGGCACTTAAGTGGCTTTGTGCTAGAATCATATCAATGGGTAATTAAGAAAAAACATTAACAAGTCCTTTGTGGAAGGGGAAAGGAAAGTCATTACTCTAAGCAAGATAACAAATGTAACATTTGCTCAATGATATTTAGGTTTTTTTAACTATACTTTCATAGCTATTAAATGCCTTTACTGAAAATTCAGGAAAAAAAAATTATCCAACTGATGAGTGTCACCTGTGCCAAGGAAATGGTGATGCAAAATGACCAGGTCCCTTGCATAGCTGATGGGGGGAAGAAAGAAGGGTGAAACATAGTAAATTGCAATTCATGATGAATGATTTTAAGGAAACTAATGGCTTCCATAAAGAAAACAGAAGGTACTTATACTTAGGAGAGTTAGGCAGTACTCTCTGTTTAAATTGAGGACTGGAGCCTGTGAAGGAACTGACTCTCAGAGAAGCCGTGTGTGTGTGTGTAGGTTCTAGGACTGGTTCTAAAAGGTATAACTTGTGAAGTGAACTGGAAAAGATAAGCGTGGTTGGAGTGTGGTGTGTGCAGATTATTGAGTGTTGGGAGCCCAAAATGAGATGAGGTTTTAAGAAACTTGCTTTTCTAGCTGGCAGGAGAATAGATTAGGCTCCGGGGCAGGAGAGGAAGCAGGGTGTAATACAGGTGAGAGATTGTTGTGGCCTGGTCTTGAGTGAAGGCAGTGGAGAAAGAAGGAAGTAGGTAGTAATTTAGAGATAGGACCTAGTAGATGCACTGTTAGATGAGGTGTGGAAGGAAAGGGAAAGGGAACTTGCAGTCGCCAGGGTTCCCTGGTTCTTGTGCATGGGTGGATAGAAGTGCTAGTTATTGAAATGGAGAAGGTAGATAATGGTGGGACACATCTGAGGGGGAAATCTTTAGATTCAAAGTCTCATATCAGTATTGACTGAGGAGTGGGTGGAATGTGAGAAGTGGACACAGCCTGTGCAGATAGCTTTGGCTGGAAAGGGAAGGCAGCAGACAGATGGACCAGTTCCTGAAAGAGGAATTGGGATGCAACCAAGGATGTTGGCTTCTGTTTTTAGGATGACATTCTAGGATATAGTTAACTGCTGATGAGGATAATTAAGTGGAGAGTGAAGGATGGGAGGTGGACACAAGAGAGAATAACCAAAGGGTCCAGTTCTTTGAGGGGACAGCAAAGGGAATGGTACCCAGAAGAGAAGTGAAAGACAAGATGGCTTAAGTGAGGTATGTTTAGTGTAGAGCGTTGGCTTTCTTTCAGACTGTTGGCTATGGTCTGACATTTCCATGAAGAGCGAGTTTGGGTTGGATATCGCCTGTGGGAAGTGACTTCCTGGGATAGCAGTGCTTGCAGCATTGCACCAGCTCTGTATGGTATATGAAAGTCTAACTTTCCTGCTTCCAACCTCCCTTTTTTCTTCAGCTTTGATAATAAAAGATGTCAAAGGAAAACTGAAGTTGTTACAGAATTGATTGCTTGCAAGTGTCTCTCTTACTTGTTTTCAAAAATTAGTTCATCTGTCTCTTCCAGGTTGCCTTCACTGACCTCATTCTGTCATACATTTGTATCTGACGTTTTTATTGTACTTAGTCAAGCATACTGTGTTAGTTTTCTGTTGCTACTGTAAGTTACCACAGACTTCCTGGTAGGAAACAACAGATTTATTATCTTAAGGCACAGTAGGTTAGAAGTCTAACATAGTCTTCATTAGACTAAAATCAAGGGGCTAAATCACTGGGGCTTACCATCAGGGCCGCAGTCCTCTGTACATTCTAGGGGAAGAATCTGTTCTATGTCCTTTCAGCACTTCTGGAAGCTGCCTGCATTCCTTGGCTTATAGCCCCTTCCTTTGTCATCAGAGGCAGCAGTATAGCATCTGTGACCTTGCTTCTTTCCTCTTGTCCTTCCATCTATTTCTCTGACCCTCCTCTCTGTTTTCCTTCTGCTTTTAAGGACCATTGTGATTACACCGGGATAGTTTGATCTGGGATAGTTTCCCCATCTTAAAGTCGGGTGGTAACAACCTTGATTCCACTTTGCCTTGTAATCTAACATATTTATAGGTTCCCGGGGTTGACAGGGGGACACTATTCTACCTACCACACATAATATGTTATAGTTGGTACCATTACTCCTCTTTGTACCACAGCCCTGTAGTGCCTAAAACATTGTATATACATATACACTCAAGAAGTATGCGGGGAAATGCATATTTATTAAATGTTTCTTTTCTTTCCCTTCCTCCCACCCCACATACCTTTTCTTAGTGACAGGTCAGTCTTATGAGAATATGGTAACTGAGATCATGTCAATGGGATATGAACGAGAGCAAGTGATTGCAGCCCTGAGAGCCAGTTTCAACAACCCTGACAGAGCAGTGGAGTATCTTTTAATGGTGAGAAATATTTCACTTTATTTATTGTAGTTCAACACCAAAATAGCAAAGCTTTTTAAGGAACTATAACAATTCACAGGAGAATGAGAATATATGCTAGTAATTTACATAATGCTTTTATTTTTCTTAGTTAACATTTTGTGTTGGTAAAATGTAACCTCTTCTAAAAGATTCTGGTGTGATTTTTAGTTAGGAAACAGCATGGCTAAATGAGTTGTAAAATTGGCTTTCCACTTAGAGTAGTAACGTCTAACCTATTCATGTTATCCTCAAAGGATGACAAGTTTGTTTGGAGGGTGGGGATAGATTTTTAAAACCTAATCTACCATTTTAGTAACTTTTTTGATGGCCCACATACTTGGGTGCACTTTTTTTTTTTTTTTTTAAGATTTTATTTTTATTTTATTTGACAGAACACAAGCAGGGGAAGCAGCAGGGAGCGGGGACCCTGATGCAGGACTTGATCCCAGGACCTCTGGCTCATGACCTGAGACGAAGGCAGATGCTTAACCAACTGAACCACCCAGGCACCCTTCCTGGGTATACTATTGAGGGCAAAAGTATCAAGTTGGAAGCCCAAACCCAATTTTATTTGTCTTGTACTGTGTATGTTTTTATAATTAGTTGGCAACTTTTAAAAATGAAGAGATTCCACTTACAAATTCAGATAGCTAAGAAAAAGAAAAAAAACCTGACATCCTAAATAAAAACTTGAAGGGTGCCTGAGTGGTTTAGTTAGTTAAGCGTCCAACTCTTGATCTCAGCTTAGGTTCGTGAGTTCAGGCTCTAAGTTGAGCTCTCAGCTGGGCATGAAGCCTGTGTAAAAAACAAAATTAAAAATGTGGAAGATGAAGAAATTAATTAATTCAGAGAGCTGATTTGTCTGGACAACTTGGGTTCTAGTTTTTTGCAAGGGTTTAGGAAAGGTTTTAGATCATAGACTCTCTTATTTGTTATCTTCCCATCCATTCCCTGTTAGCTGACATAACATTGTGCATTTAATTCAACGTATGATGTTATTTACCTGGTTCCATCGGCATTTGAATTGTTAGCTTCTTTATTGCCAGTAATTGTCAGTGGAGTCTCAGAAACATTTGTTTCTAATACCTGGAGTGACATCTAATGCTGGCAGCCATTACCCTATGATTTCAACTTCTGATTTATTGGGAAAGAGAAGCATTTACCATTATCATCTCTTACCCAAATGTAGTATTTCCTTCTTTATTCTTCACAATCTATGTGGATTCTATAAAGACTTTTAATATGTTGTACGTGAAGAGTCTTATAAATCATGCATCAAAATACTTTTCCAAAAGTCTCAGTGCAGTTTTAAATTATAACCTCAGAAGACAAATTCTAAAAACTTAGAAAATATTGAAATATTTAAGGTTCCTATATCTACTTTTGTAAATTTTCAATAATTAAGTTTTTGTATGTGATAATTTCCAGTGAACGCTTTCTCAGAACCATGGTTCAATAGAGGAGATTCTCCTTGGTTGGCCACTGTCGCCACCTGCTCTGTCTCTCTGTCTGAAAGAGTCATTTCAGAGCTACACATGCATCAAAACCTGTTTCTTTGGATAATTTTCAGGCTAGGGTTACAAATGCAAACTTTTCTATCACATAGCTGGTGAAAGTTTCTATGAAATTCAAAAATTAATGTATGGCATAAAAACCAGATGTCCAATTTTGATAAGGTTTGTATTGATATTTTTAAAAATTACATTATTATATACAAATTTAGGAACTTTGATGTTAGATGTAATGTGTTGCTGTATGTAAACGTCATTTTATGACTTACGTTTTAAATTACAAATCTCTATACTTTAGATCTGCACTGTCTGCTGAAATAGCTATTAAGTAATATTAAGCACAAGTAGCTATTTGAATTGAATAAAACTAAAGGTATATTAAAAATTAGTTTCTTTAGTAACATTAGCCACATTTCAGGTTCTCAGTAGCTTTGTGTGATCAATAAGTATTTTATTACACAGCCCAGACACAGAACATTTTTGTCATCGTGGGAAATTCTGCTGGACATTGTGCTGCTACCATGCTCAGGTCATTTCTAATTAATTCGAACATATGCAACTTTAAGATGTCTTAATCCTTTACTTAAATAGAGGCATACATCTGATGCTTTTGGAAATTAGACAATAAATAAATAATAAATCTTTTACTTTGTATAGTATTGAACTATCTTTGAATAACAAGACATTTTAAAGCTGGGAAATTGTATTGTAGGGGATCCCCGGAGATAGAGAGAATCAGGCTGTGGTGGACACCCCTCCTGCGGTCAGCACTGGGGCTCCTCCGTCTTCAGCGGCAGCCGCTGCGGCGACTACAACGGCTTCGACAACCACAGCGAGTCCTGGAGGTTAGCATGGCCTGGTGGGGTGGGGGGCATGGTCCTGAGTTTCTAGTGTGAGGTGAGGCTTGTTCTGAAGCATCTAGAGGACCCTTCACACACGTTCTCTAAATATTAACGTTAGAGAACTACCCAAAACAAATTCCCTCAAGTGGCTGTTGCATAACTTCTCACTGAGATCTCAGTGCCATAGTTTTGGCAGAGGGCACATTCTCTTTAGCCTGTTCTGAGGAAGACATGCTTCCCAGTTTGCATTCTGTGTTAACATTCTGAAGCCATTCAGAATGTTAGCTCACTTTTTCTCTTCTCTCTCCTTATGAATGTCGTAAAATATGTGTAATTTCAAAGCTGGGATGATCTTAGTGGCTGTTAACAAAACCAAAAAAAAATAAAACACTGAGAAGTTTGAAGACTTGTACCTAGATGTGAAAGCCAATCTTGAATTCTCCTGTCTTTCCTGGTTGGTATCCTCCCCTCCACTGCCAAAGGAGTGACTGCAGAGAAAGCTCTGGAGCCTTTGTGGGGGCGGGGGCCAGGAATTACTTGGTTCTCCTTCAGTCTCCATTCTATATACAGTAGTCATAAAGTAAGCTGTTAATTTTGAGGAGGCCCTTCTTTGATGCTTTTCCTAGCTGTACTTAAGACAGTCAGCTGTGGTTGACAAAAAGCCCTGGGCATTTTGTGTACAGTCTTCCAGAGGACAGGCTTTCATTTCTGCAGAGTTAGCATAAGAGTGGGAAGAAGAGGCCACAGCTTTGGTGGAGGTAAGGACTGCTGTCCCATTTAGCAGCCCTTAGCGGGTTAATTTAGTTTCTGAGTCTCATTTTCTTCATCTGTAAAACTGGTGTCACAGAAGGAAGGTTACGTCTCATACTCATGTGGCCATTTTAATTTGAATGATTTTCTTGAATAATTTAGGTAATGACATCTAAAAAATTCTTATAATTCATTAGTAACCTCAAAAATGTAATTACATGCAATTTTTGGTTCTCCTGTAGTATAATCAGACAACAACCACTACCCCCCAAAAGTTGCAAGTTCTGTCTGATTTGGCCTCCTTAATATTTGTTATTGCCATGAGATTTTGGGCTAAATAGTTCTAAATGTAATTAATACTAGATTGACCTGTAGCTTATTTTATTTTTTTTAAAGATTATTTATTTGACAGAGAGAGAGGGTGCACACAAGCTGGGGAGGGACTGAGGCAGAGGGAGAGACAGGCTCCTCTGAACAGGGAGCCTGAGGCGAGACTTGACCATGACCCTGGGATCATGACCTGAGCCAAAGGCAGATGCTTAACAACTGAGCTACCTAGGCACCCCTACTTGTAGCTTATTTTTATCTGAAGCTTTTATAGATTATAAATGTTGAAGTTTAAAGGTAATAACCAAAATTGTTTTTCTAATTGTAATTTAAGCTTATATTAATAAACTTCTTCTGATCTGCATATCTGAACTTACCTTTCACTTATTTGGTTTAGAATTTCCCAGAAATTCAAGCTCGGATCTTTTTTTTTTTTTCCCTTAAAGTTTTGGGTTGTATTATAAAGTGGAATTTCTGGTTTTGTCAGTCCTAGGTGTATATATTTTTCTTCGGAACAATGTTAGTCCCTTTTTTCTCTTTCTCTTTTTTTTTTTTTTTGAGTGCATGTAGATCATAAATCCATTGACTGCCTGGGACAGTTGTAGGAAAACTTCATTCTTTCAGTGTTCTGTACTCTCTGTGTTGATTGGAGTAATTTCTATAGTATAAGACTTACACATTGGTACAGTTGAAAGATTTCTGTCATTCATTTTTATATACATATGAGAACTCATTGTATTTTTATACTTGTCAGTGTTTGCTGTCTAAAATTATGATTGAACCATGTCTCTGTATACATAATTGCTGCTTTTGTTTAAAAATGTGTTTTTTAGGACATCCCCTTGAATTTTTACGGAATCAGCCTCAGTTTCAACAGATGAGACAAATTATTCAGCAGAATCCTTCCCTGCTTCCAGCATTGCTACAACAGATAGGTCGAGAAAATCCTCAATTACTACAGGTAACTATTTAATCAGAGTTAATTTCAGAAGTGGGTTTGTAGAGTATATCATATTTGAAGTCCATGTGTACTCCCTTCCCCTCCATAAGCTTTATAAACTTTTCTTCTGAGCTACACTCAATAGAATGTGCTACAGGTTAGATGTACTAACAGAAAAAGGTCAGGGGAGGGGCGCCTGGGTGGCTCAGTTATTGAGCATCTGCCTTCTGCTCAGGTCATGATCCCAGAGTCCCAGGATTGGACCCCGCATCAGGCTCCATGCTCAACAGGGAGCTTGCTTCTCCCTCTCTCACTCTCCCTGCTTGTGTTTCCTCTCTAGCTTGTGTTTCTCTCTGTCAAATAAATAAATAAATAAAAGTCTTTAAAAGAAAAAAAAAGGGGAGTGACTGTACATTAATTTAAGTTGGTCAAGTAAAAATTTGGGGAAGCACTTTATTAAAGAATCCGAGAAGCTCCTTATGAAAGAAATTGTTTATAAAATAAATATTTTTCCCCAGACTTACTATTAGTGGAGCACTGCCTCTTAGAGACATACCCATAGGCTTATTTAAACCTCAGGTCATGAAGTATTTCAGTTGTATACAGCATTGTACAGCCTACCAGTGTGGAAAGTAGAGAAGTTCTGTTTCTTTTTTATAGTCCCCAAGTAATTTTTTTAATGTTGATTTGGGGGGACGGGACAGATTTATGAAAGAAAATTTGAATTCTCTTAATTCTTCACTATATATCTCACTGAAAAGTACCGAGTTTCTATAATAGTATATAAGAAATCACATCCTTCCAAAGATTAAATAGTTCAGTCTCATTCTAAAAATAAAGCAGTTACAACATTCTAGTTTCTCTCTTAGTTGTATTTGGAATTGTTTCCTGAAGATACTTTATCATTGTATTGTTTTGTTTTCTTCCTGTTCTTCAAATTACCACAGCAAATTAGCCAGCACCAGGAGCATTTTATTCAGATGTTAAATGAACCAGTTCAAGAAGCTGGTGGTCAAGGAGGAGGGGGTGGAGGTGGCAGTGGAGGAATTGCAGAAGCCGGAAGTGGTCATATGAACTACATTCAAGTAACGCCTCAGGAAAAAGAAGCTATAGAAAGGGTAAGTTGAAGTAAAACTGAAAAATTAGTTCCTTAGTCACACTGGCCACATTTCAGATACTTGGTCGTCTCATGGGGCCAGTGGCTGCTGCATTGGGTAGCACAGATAGAGAGTATTTCTGCCACTGGAGATAGTTCTTTTGGACACAGCCAAATACAGCATTGTCCTAAGGACTGCAGTAAAGGCCATGTACTTTCATCCCTCCTCTCACATCGTGGCCTTTGTGCTAGCCAAGGGACTAGCAGTGAATGCCAGTCAACTTCATAAAATAGTTACAAACATATTTTAAAAATTAAAAATTTCCCGGGCTGCCTTCAGCTCAGGTCATGATCCTGGAGTCCTGGGTTCAAGCCCCACAACGGACTCCCTGCTTGGTGGGAAGCCTGCTTCTCCCTCTCTCACTCCCCTTGCTTGTGTTCCCTCTCTAGCTGTGTTTCGCTCTGTCAAATAAATAAAATCTTAAAATTAAAAAATTAAAAATGTCCTTTTATGTCTTAAAATTTATGAGGAAAATGATCGTAGGAGCACTACCGGGGTGGCTCAGTCAGTTAAGCATCTGCCTTCAGCTCAGGTCATGATTGAGTCCTGTGTCAGGCTCCTTGTTCAGCGGGGAGTCTGTTTCTCCCTCTCTCTCTGCTGCTCCTCCTACTTGTGCTCTCTTGCTGTCTCTCAGATAAATAAATCTTTAAAAGAAAGAAAATGATCTTAAAGTAAATGCCTAACTCAAGATTATCCATTTTTTAAAATTTTACTTTAGTACTGCCACTAAAATGTAAAATAGATATGTATATGAATTATATATAAAAATATGTACATGAGGGGCACCTGGGTGGCTCAGTTGGTTAAGCAACTGCCTTCAGCTCAGGTCATGATCCCGGAGACCCGGGATCGAGCCCCATATCGGGCTCCCTGCTCGGCGGGAAGCCTGCTTCTCCCTTTCACACTCCCCCTGCTTGTGTTCCCTCTCTGGCTGTGTTTCTCTCTGTCAAATAAATCTTAAAAAAAAAAAAATATGTACATGAAACATCAGAACCTGATACTGTGATTCTGTTTCCACCCTTACTAGGTCAACCAGTTCATGTGAGGCACTGCAGTAACTTAGTTTGTATGACACTATGACAAGTCATTTTTCTCTAGGCTCCATTGTTAATAGTTATAAATAAGGAGTCACAGTACTTGCCCTGTCATATCTTATAAAGTGTTTTGAGATGGAAATCTGATAAAGTTCATTTTAACTTAATACTTAGAATGTCATCTGACAGATAATTTGTTCATATTTACAATAAACATGTGTTCAAGTTTTATAATTATATATTCTTCAAATATATTTTATATATCATGCTAATATTTCTCCTCAAATAAGAAGTAAGTGAATGACACCTGCTGTGGTTGTTCTATAACACCCCCCCCCTTTTTTTTTTAATGGTTTGGTTAAGAGTATCTGTTTTTAATTTCTGTTTTGGAGAACAAAGGGGTTTTTTTGTTTGTGCTTTTGATGTCATACTAAGAGAAGTTGCTTAATCCACAGTCAAAAGGTATACTCCTATCTTTTCTCTGAGGAGTTTTATACCTCTTACTGTATTTAGGTTTGTGATCTATCTTGAGTTACTTTTTGTTTATAGTGTAAGGTGTAGGAGTCTAGCTTTTTGTATTTTTTGCCTCTGGATATCCAACATTGTTTACTAAAAATTCTACTCTTTCTCCATTAAATTATCTTGGCATTCAAAAAAAAAAAATTATCTTGGCATTCTTCTGAAAATCAACTGACTGTAATTGCGAGGGTTTATGGGCTTTCAGTTCTGTTCCATTGATGTGTATGTTTATCTTAAGCCACTATCTCACAGTCTTGATTACTGTGGCTTTTTGTAGTAAGTTTTGAAATCTCCGATTTTCTTTTCTCGATTGTTTTGGCTGTTCTGGATCGCTTGCATTCTATATCAATTTTAGGATCCACTTCTCTGATTTCTAAAAGGCGAAACAAAAAACTGGAATTTTAATACTGTGGTTTTTTTCTGCAGATCGTTTGGAGAGTATTGCCATGTTAGCAGTATTAAGTCTCACCAAGCCACAAACATGAGATGTCTTTCCATTTATTAGATCTTTTATAATTTAAAAAATGCTCTATAGTCTTTGTGCTTCTTTTGTTAAGTTTATTCTTCAGTATTTTTACTCTTTTTGATGCTGTTAACAGTGGAAATGTATTCTTAATTTCATTCTTGGGTTATTCGTTGCTAGCTATATAAAAATACAACTTAATTTTTGTGTCTTGCTCTTACATCTTGCAACCTTCCGGAACTCATTTATTAATTCTGATAATTTGTGTGTGTTTTTTAGCATTGTAGAATGTCATTTGCAAGTAGTTTTAATTCTTTTCCAGTATGGTTGCCATGGATGCTTTCCCCTTCTCTTCTCTTTTTCCTTTCCTTTCTTCCCTTCTCTTTTCTAATCTTTCACTATTTTTTTTTTTTGAGATTTTATTTATTTTTTTGTTAGAGAGTGTGCACAAGCAGGGGGAATGGCAGGCACAGGGAGAAGCAGGCTCACCGCCGAGCAAGGAGCCTAGTGTGGGTGGGACTCGATCCTAAGACTCTAGGATCATGACCTGAGCCGCCGGTCTGACTAAGCAACCCAGGTGTCCTCCTTTCGGTCTTTCTGTTTCTCTTCTCTCTCTCTCACCGAGTTGTCCTGTCTGTGGCCTTCTATGTATGTGTATTGTTGAATAGAAGTGATAAGAGCCAACATCTTTGTGTCAAATGGTTTTTATGTGTCAAGGTGATAGTGTGGTTTTGTTCCTTTTTTTAATATGCTTTATTAATAAACATTGATTGATTATTGTATATTGGGCCAGCCTTGCATTCCTAGGATAAATCCCACTTGACTGTGGGATTAAAAAGGAGAGTTAAAATATAAAATTAAAATATAAAAAGGAGAGTCCTTTTTATATGTTGCTGGGTTTGGTCTGCCAGTGTTTTGTTTAAGATTTCTGCATCTGTATTCATAAGGCATACTGGTCTAGCTTTTTGCGTATGTGATGGTTTTGTCTGGTTGGATATAAGTAATACTTTAGGGAGTGCTCCCTCCCTTTCTCTTGGTTCCAAGAGTTTATGAAGAAAGTTTCAATTCATTCAGCAGTTGATAGAATTCACCAGTAAAATAATCTGGGCTTGGCTTCTCTTTTTGGGAAAATTTTGTGATTACTAATTCAGTCTCTTCATTTGTTATAGGGCTATTCAGATTTTGTTTCCTGAGTCAGTTTTGGTGATTTTGTCTTTCTAGGAATTTGTGTATTTCATCAATGATGGCATACGATTGTTCACAGTATTTCCCTAAAATAGTTTCTATTTCTCTAAAAAGTAGTAGTAGTCCTACATTTCTGATGTTAGTACTTTGAAGGCTCTGGGTTTTTTCCCCCCATTTGGCTAAAACTTTCGTCAGTGGTGTTACTCTAAAGAAAAAAAGAACCAACTTCTGGTTTTACTGATTGTATTTTTCTAGTCTCTAGTTGATTTATTTTCTCCTTTAACCCTTATGCTTTCTCTCCTCCTGTTTGCTATGGATTTTCTTTTCTGTTTTCTCCAGTTTCTTAAGCTAGAACCTTAGGTAACTAACTGTTGAAGGTCTTTCTTCCTGTGGATAGTTAGAGCTGTAAACTTCGTGGAGACACTGCTACAGCAGCAGCCTGGAAGGTTTGGTGCATTCTGTGGTGTTTTCATTCATCTCGAGGGTTTTCGGAATTTCCTTTGTGATTCCTTCTTTCATCATTGGTTAAAAGGATTATGTTAACTTCCACGTATTTTGAATTTCCCAAATTTCCTTCTGTTGCTCATTTCAGGGTTCATTGTGTTGTGGTCAGAGAATGTAGTTGGCACAATTTTACTCCTATTAACTATATTGAGGCTAGTTCTGTAGCTTAACATTGTCTTTATGGGGAATGTGTGATACATACTTGAAAAGGACACGTGATCTTCTGTGAAGGGTTCCGTAAGTGTCTTGTTAGGTCGAGTTGGTTCGTAATGTATTTAAGATCGGCTTCCTTGTCAATCTTCGGCCTGGTTGTTGTGTCTGGCATTGAACGTGGGGATAGTGAAGTCTCCAGCTACCATTGAATCAACCATTTCTCCCTTCAGTTCTGTTGGTTTTGGTTTCATGTATTTCAGGGTTCTCGTTTTGTTTTTTAAAATTTTTATTTATTCATTTGACAGAGAAAGAGTGCAAGCAGGGGGAGTGACAGGCAGTGGGAGAGGGAGAAGCAGGCTCCCCAGGGAGCCCAATGGGGGGCTTGATCCCGGGACCCTGGGATCATGATCTGAGCCAAAGGCAGACACTCCCAGGGTTCTCTTGTTGTATCTGTTTATAACAAAGTCTTCCTGGTGGTTTATCATCATAATATGTCTTTTGTTTTTAGTAACAGCTTTTAATCTTAATGTGTATTTTGTCTGATATTAATGAAGATATTCCAGCTTTCTTTTTGTAACTGTTTGCATAGTATCTTTTTTCCTTTTCCATCCTTTTACTTTCAGTATGCTTGTGTCTTTGAATCTTAAGTGTGTGTCTTGTAGAAACAGATAGTTGGATCGTGCCCTATCTACCTTTTATTTCAGCTAGGTCAGCTTGAATGTAGACAAGACCTAGGTAGCAAAATCATTTTTGAGTTTTATCTTCTCCTTTCATGGGGGAATAGTTAATCATACTGAATTGAGATTTCTGCTCATGTTTTGTTTTTTATTTTGTTTTTGTTGTTGTTTTAAGATTTTATTTATTTATTTGAGAGAGAGAGATCACAAGTAGGCAGAGAGGCAGGCAGAGAGAGAGGAGGAAGCAGGCTCCCCACCGAGCAGAGAGCCCGATGTGGGCCTCGATCCCAGGACCCTGAGATCATGACCTGAGCCAAAGGCAGAGGCTTTAACCCACTGAGCCACCCAGGCGCCCTGCTCATGTTTTTTTAAGGTCATTTCTTGATAATAGTCTAATGCAAGGTGATTTAGACAATTAAACAGAAGGTTCATAAAAAATACTTGGTTGACAAATACATAGTACCTAGTGAATTAGATAATTGACCTGAGTGCTTTAAAAGACTTTTAAAAGCAGTGATTTTTGAATCACAAGGATTTTCAGTAGACTAGGAAAACAAAATTGAGTGGCTGGTATCACCATTTAAAATGTTATAAAAATTAAGCTGATACAAATAGAGCACCATATGTATTGATCTCAAAATATATCATGTAATACTAACAATTAATCACCCATTTTTCTAGTATGAAGGCAAGGAGGTGGGGAGTGGTACTTGACCTGACTGACCTTCTTTACAGATAATTGGATGAAGTAGTTAAACAGCTCTTGCCTTGCTCTCATCTATATCTTTCCCCCTTACATAGTATAAAAACTATTTGATTTACGCATCTCTTTAGGATCGAGGGTCATTTTAAACCATTACAGTCAGCAACTAATTTTTTGTGTGAAAAATTAGTGAGTTAGCAGAGTAGCTAGTTGTTCATCCAATAGCTTTAACTAGGAACAGAGAATTTTGTCAGTGGCCGATACAGGAAGGGTAGCTTGGGCTTTATTTCGCTGCTCGGGTTGGACAGTGAATCCATACTCAGGTACGCATGCGTTCACGTAATGTCTTCTAGTTTTTTCATGCTTTTCATGTTTTCAAGTGCTGATATGCCCCTATTGCTGTACTGGAACCCATGTGTGTTTTCTCTTTTCTTCCAGTTAAAGGCACTAGGATTTCCTGAAGGACTTGTGATACAGGCGTATTTTGCTTGTGAGAAGAATGAGAACTTGGCTGCCAATTTTCTTCTACAACAAAACTTTGATGAAGATTGAAAGGGACTTTTTTTTTTATCTCACACTTCACACCAGTGCATTACACTAACTTTGTTCACTGGATTGTCTGGGATGATTTGGGTTCATATCCACAATACTTGGTATAAGGTAGTAGATTGTTGGGGGTGGGGAGGGAGGGATATAGGATATAGGGCAGGGATAAATACAGTGCATGTCTGCTTCAATTAGCAGATGCCGCAAATCCACACAGTGTGTAAAATATTATACAACCAAAAATCAGCTTTTGCAGATCTTTATTTCTTCTGTAAAACAGTAGGTAACTTTTCTTAGGTTTCACTCTTTTTAGTGTACTAGATCCAGAAATTTAGTGTAATGCCCTGCTTTATATTTCTTTGACTTAACATTGGTTTCGGAAAGAATCTTTGCTACCTAGAATTTACAGTCTCTCTTTCATGGCAACACTGGATAATGGCTTTGCTAAACTGAAAAAATTTTGCAGCAACCATAAACAGAAATGCCAAATTATTGATGGTTATTGTTGCTGCTTCAAATATGTATTGAATTAATGTGCAAGGAAGCCCCATTCTTTCATGTTAAATACTTAGGGTGGGGGAGGGAGAAGGGGAACCTTTTCTTAAAATGAAAATAATTACTGCTATTTTAAAATTTCTTGATCATCTAATGTGAGACCCTTCTAACATGATTTGAGAAGCTGTACAAGTATAGGCAGAGTTATTTTCCTGTTTACATTTTTTTTTCTTGGGAAAAAAATTGTGGGTGTCTAATTACTGTTTACTTCATTGTTATATTGCAGTAAATGTTTTAAAACCACCATTGCATGTTTGCTTTTGATGTATCCCTTTGTGAAATTAGCACTTTGGGGCCAATGGAGAAATGCAGCATTCACTATCTTTCTCTTCCCTCTGCAGAAATGTGTTCGTCAGTAAGTTGTGAGTTCAAATTGCTGCCTTTTTTTAAACCCACAAATGCTGATTCAGTTCAAAATTAATGCAGATGTTTCAAAACTGGGTTTCTGATATTTGTGTTTTCCTTATTAGATAAGAATGTATGACCATTAAAGTCAATAGGATTATATTACTTTCAAAAAGAGAAGGTGGACAGAAGTATAATCCAGCATCTTTTATTGCATTGGAAAGACTGGCAGAATCTTCTGAAAGGGTTGGGAGATGCAGCTGGAAAAGTACTTTGGAAAATATACAATCAAGACTATCTCATGGCATATTAAAAGAAAAATCTTAATAGCGGTGTTGGCTTTTATTTGGATTTTTTTCAACTCCTTTATTAGAATCTCCTTCATTGGCATTATTGTTTGATCATAAAGAGGGGGAATATGTCTACTTGTTCAGTTTTTCAGATCTTTTTTCCTCAATATAAACAAGACTGTTTAAAGGAATAATTTTTTCTTCCCCTACCATCTGATACTGAGTAAAGAAAATGAATTTGCACAGATTTCTCCCTGCGTAATCTCTTGCAATAATTCTTAAGCAAAGTTTGGGGATGACTATTAAGCTTTTACGTCGTGCACTCGTACCTGTTTCTTATGAAAATAAGTGAGACCACGGTTTTTCCCCACAGTGTTATCATGTAGTTTAATCTTCATGTGTGTACTCCTTAAACACAGCACACCTTTGGACTTTGTATTACCTGTATGTTTTATAATGGATCATGCAAAATGTCTCAGGAGAATAAAATGAGGATTTGTAAATATGTTCATCCTTCAAGGCAGAGCAATGAATTGGGAGGAGGGTGATATTTCTGGTCGAATAATGGAATATTTCATTTATTTTATGTCATTCTGTCTGCTACCTAATTGCTCAGCATAGCGAAAACTGGAAAAAAGAAAAAAAAAACACCACAAAAAACAAAACCCCAGCAGCAGCTTCTTTTCTCTGGAAAGTGACATCAGAAGTTGGTGGCATGGAGTTTTTGTCCTCGGACAACAAAACCACAATATAGTGGAATTAATCATTACAAGAAGACAGTTGAGGCCAAGTTCTGACCATTCTTTACCATGTTCCATCTGCTTAAAGAATTAGCCAAGATGCTGTGAAAAAAAAAATAGGTTTTTTGTGACCTTTGCTGTTATCTTTTAATTTACAGTTTTGGTAAATCTCTTACTGTAAGCGGCTCTTTGATTTTTGGAATGTTGCATTTGAGGTATTCTGTCATCTATTTCTTGAAATATTTTTATTGTTTAGTTGCTCTATGGAAACTGTGAGGAAGCTTAAGTTTATATTTGTTAAATTCTTACTGCCATCCTCTAGTCAAATATGTCTTTATTGTTTAAGAATACTGAAGTGTTCCACCATATAATTTTTTCCTGTACTATATGGCTAGGATTCTAGAGAACTAATTATAAAATATTTTCAATATATCCACATTGCATTTCTCATTTTTTAAAATCCTTTTGCCATATAGAGTCTTTGAGAGTTGACAATGACTGTCACCCATAATTCTGTTTTCTTCAGTGATTAGCATGGAGGGGGCCAGGTGCTAGGTCAGTTTTATTGGTTCAATCAGAACATCAACACAGTTGGAATACTGGATGGACCATAAAATCAAGGTTCATAAGCACTTGTAGAAATTTTAGTTCAATTCCCATTTTCCCATGTTCTTGTATTATAGCAGCCAGCCTAATAAGACTGCTACAAAATCTCAACCAAAAATTAAGCAATTTCAGGCCATAAGTACTTTCTGACACAGTCTGTTCTGGTGAGTTCCCTGGCTATGAGGCTTGGGTACAAAATGTCCTTTTAGTTGACTTCCCACATCCATATTCTACTTTGATCTTCTTAGCCAGGGGCTGGCAAACTTTAGTCCCATAAGCCAAGGGTTTGTTTTTGAAAAGGGATTTTATGATGTGAAGGTGATTAGTGTCTGTAAATGACTTTGTTGAAACACAGCCATGCTCGTTTACATATTGCCTATAGCTACTTTTGTGCTACAGAAGTTTGCTGTCCAGTGTTGGAGATGGGACTGATGCCTACAAAGCCCAAATAATTGGACCATTCCAGAAAAAGTTGACTACCCCTGTTCTAAACTGTGACTAACCCATCCTGTATCAGAGTATATGATGCTTTCTGTTGCTTTTTTGGCATTTTGGCCTCTTGACTTTGGGTCTTAGCTTCAGTTTGGTTTAGTTGTGACCATCACAGGTTCTTTCCAGAGGAGTGGTATTAAGCAGTGTGTGCCACATGTGCTCGCCTTACATACATGTGGTGGCTTAGGGTACCACCTTGAAATTACTCATTGCTGTTGCTGCGCTGTAAGCTGGATAATGCCGTTCAGCACTAAACACACAGAAGCACCTGGCGTGGTGATGAACTGGCCAGAACAAAGCAGTTAGATGAATACATCCTGGAATCTTTGGGTGCTAGCTAGGGTCAGAGTTGAGACAGTTGGAGGAAGCACTTTAACCACTGGAAGAACAAAGGGTAGAACCCCAGAGGGGGAGTATAGCCCATTGGACCTGTTTGGGTGGCAGACTAGTTTCCAGAACAGTGTGTGGGTAGTTTAGGAATGGGAGGCTGGGAGGGGTGGTGACAGGGAGACAGGATGAGAAGGCCTGGGCTTGCTAGGAAAAAGATCAAGCACTGCAGCAGTGCTTGGAGAACCATGGGGACGGTGATGGTGACAAGTTGGATGTTCAATAGGGAAAGCCATGGTCCCCCAGGGAAGGTATTTAGTGGAGAGGAGGCCGGATGACTGAAGAAACACCAGTGGTGAAAAGTCTGCTTCATGTGCCTGGTGCTGCCGATTCCAGAATGAAACGAGACCAGGACTCTGCCATTGAGTTTGAAATTCTATGACCACCTTTAACTAGGAATGAATTTTTTTTACCAGGTATGGTGGAATTTGTCTTCCAGGAGCACAGATGAGAAAATAACCATCCCAGACTTCTGGTTCATGTCACACTTAAACTTTGTTTTCGTTCTTGACCTAGGTCTTCATCCTTTCCCAGTTGTTTTGCCATGAGTTTTGATGTTGAGAGCATGTAATCCTCCCCAGGCAGTGAGGTGGTCTTCAGAGTCCTGGGGAAGCTGTTCTCAACCCTGGCTGCCTCTCAAGCAGCCTCATCTCTCCCAGCCCCCACCCCGACTCTCCCAGTGTTTTGGACTATTATGTTTGCAGTGACGAGAATGTGGGGAGACTGTCCTTTGTGCTAGCTCTCCAGATGGGCCTTCTGCATGGAAGCTTGTGGAACTGACAGATTCCATCTCTTTAACGAAGTCCACAGTTGTCTCAAAACTGCTCCTAGGGCGCCTGAGTGGCTTAGTTGGTTAGGTGACTGCTTTCAGCTCAGGTCAGGGTCCTGGAGTCCTGGGATGGAGGCCCGCATCAGACTTCGGGCTCTGCGGGGAATCTGCTTCTCCCTCTGACTTTCTCCCCTCTCATGCTCTCTCTCGCTCTCTCTCAAATACAATCTTTTATTTTAAAAATATATATATATATTTATTAGCAATCTCCTGCATCCTGGCGTTCTCCTTCCCCCACTCAGACTCTGCATTGGTATGCCCATATCAGATCACTGTCTTATTCAGTGGTATACAGTCCATTACTGTTGCAGTTTTGATGCCCACGTCCCAACTCTTGTCATTATGTGCCTTCTGAGGGCTCCCTTTTGTGCTTGGCCTGCTCTTACCAGTCTTTCAGTAGCCCTTCCTACTTTGTGGCACAACTCTGTTCCAGGCTCTGGTCCTCCCTGTGCTGCAGCCCTGGAATTCGCCATTTCTTCATGGGAGATTGTATTTAGAAACCACCACTTGGTGCTAGGTGTGCTCCTTGCTACTGGAGTCTCAGCGTAGGAAATAAGCACCCATGTGTGCGCACACAGTTGCATCTTTCTTTCCGTATCTGCATATAAATATTGGTAAGTTCACACTGGTACTTTTCATTCTGGTCCAACACCATAAGGCCCAGTCTAGCTTCTCACTTTCCATGTTCTAACTCCTTCCTTGGATAGTGAGAAACTTGGCTCTCATGCTCAGTGTGTAACCCGTCTCCTTAGGCACTCGGGCTCCTTTCTTGGTTGAGCGCCGAGCCATTAGCTGTGCAGCCATGGCTTCACACGGCTGGGACAGGAATATTTTAAATGTTATTTTTCACTGGACTTAAATGAAAGTGAGAGTGTATTTAGATAAGTTCTGAATTCAGCAATCCAGTAATAGCACCTGTCTACACTGGAGAAGGCCTTATTTGTTCCCATTACTGGGCAACCAGATCAATCACTGAAGGCCTTGGAATGTCTTAGCATATGGTGTTTAAATGCTGGGTGAGTTTTCCCAGTATTTTGTACTTGGGACCAGTGTGCATTTTAGGTGCCAGCAGTGGTCAGGGAGCCTCCAGGAGGGGCCTGCTGGGGGAGAGGAATACAGCCTACACACTGGGCTCTTCATGGGATCCAGGCCTCCCACCCCCGAGAATTGGTCACATCTCTGTCTTGGCATAGGGCTGCTTCCCTGATCCATACATTCAGCAAATACATATCCAAAACTATACAAGGCCCCTCTTCCTGGAACCCCGTGCCTCTCATCTCTATCCCCAGAACCTGGTGTATAAGATACACATGGGCTGTGAACACGTAGTCGGGACATCTGCCCTCTCTCCTGGGGCTCTGGGCTCTCCTGTGCCTTCTGCCACCCCTTCTGTTCTGAAAGCTTAAGAAGTTGAGGGACAATGAACAGTATCCTGAAGGCTGCTCTGTTTCTATGTCCTCGCCCCAGGGACCCTTGCAGCAGAAACTAGAAGACTGGACGTAGTCCAGTGAGCTGGCTGGTTGTAGACACGGCAGCAGCTGGTGACATGTTCTAGATGGGTCTCCATCTGAGACTTGGGTGGCGAGCAGACCAGCAGCTGCGCTCCTGAGAACCCAGGCCAAGGCCAGCTAAGAGGGACTTAAGGGGTCAAGACCTGGGGGGTCAGGACCTGAGCTAATCAGGTCTGGATTTCTGCCTTTCACACCCCACACCAGCTGTGTGACATCAGCCATGCCTCTCTCCCTCTGTCTAATTTCCTCATCCATCAAATCGGACCGGCCTCAAGTGAGAGGCTGGAGGGAAGGACACCTACTGAGGCCCAGGCCTATAGTTCTGATGTGGGTGCTGACTGCCCACCCTGCAGTCTGGAAGAAGCTCACCTTTCTCCAACGATGGGAAGGTTACCACAAGAGGACCGAGCGTGGCTGAGTTATGTCCAGTAGTGCTAAGTGTCAGAATCGATGCCTTTGTCCTCCCTGCGTTAGTGTTCTCACTACATGCGCATGAGGCCGGCGGCTTCCCACTCAGCTGGACAGCACTCCTCAAACACTTGGCATGTCAGGCTCGGAAGGTGTAATTTCCATGAACTGCTTGAGCGATGCTGAATTTTCCCCTGTCAGTTTCCAGGCCGAGCAATTGTCAGGTACATCTCATCTCCAGATGAATTTGGCAGAGAATGCAGCCAACCTGCCTGACCATGGCGACTGTTCCTGCCACCCACCCCTAGGGACTCTCTTCTCCATGTTTTCTTTCCATTCACTCTGACAGTCTTTCCAGCCTGCCAGAGGCACAGAAACTCAGATTTGGAAGGGGTCTGTGGGTGGCCTTCCAGTGATTAAACACGGTGCCTCATTCATGTGGGACCTCCAGCCTCCACTTGAATACCTGTAGTGATGTGGCCTTATGGCCAGCTCAGACTCCCTAGATTTCAGACACTAGAGGTTGTCACACCCCTCTGCTTCTCCGCATAGGCCAGACTCAGGCTGGAGTCACTTCTGCAGGTCACTCTGTCAACCCTTCTGGTCTTTCAGAGTGATCATCTCAGGACACCTCAGTGGCTCAGTCAGTTAAGCGTCTGCCTTCAGCTCAGGTCGTGATCCTGCTGTCCTCGGATCGAGTCCCATATCAGGGTCCCTGCTCAACAAGGAGCCTACTTCTCTCTCTGCCTGCTGCACCCCACACTTGTATTCTCATGCTCTGTCTCTCCCCCGTCTCTCACTCGCTGGCTGGTAAATACATAAAATCTAAAAAAAAAAAAAAAAAAAAAAAAA
>PITA01008940.1:0-44757 GCA_004023965.1 Spilogale gracilis | reverse complement strand
GAGAATTGCATTCAGACTGTTGGCTTAACAGCCACATCGCACCATAGCAGCTTTGCTAATGTACCGCGGTCTTTAAGGTTTTCATTCACTTGGAATCACATCTGAGCTGTGTTGCAGAAGCAGAAGCAGCCTACCACAAACTCACATGTATTTCCTAGCTCCTGAAAAAATGCTGTTTTTACAAAGTCCTATTCTAGCCCCAAAGGAGAGAGTGAACAAGTTCCGGTGCCTTGCCCTGTGCTAAGTGCTTTATCTGTACTAGTCGCCGTTTCACAGATGGGCCCGCTGGGGTCAATCAGGCCAATGTGGCAACGCCAAGAGACACACTAATGCCAACTGGCTCCTAAATCACCCAGGGTGACACTGCCTCACATTCGTCTCTTCCTCTTGGCGTTCACGAGTTACGTAAGTTCTTTCTGTGATGTTGCTTTATTTTGTTTTGTTTTGATTCCTCTTGGCTGTTCAGAGAGCTCTTACCTCCTCTGGTGACCTGGCTGGCTTCACTGGACCAGTCGTTCTCCACGGGTAGCTTGTGGGCCACACACAGGGGCGTCTGTGAGGTCAGCAGTACTTCTAGAATAACCATACGACTCTGCTTGCTGCTTGCCCGCCTGCCCTCAGAGGCATATGGTGGAGTTTGTGACCTGCAGTAGGACCACAGATGGAAGGAGCAGAGGGGGCCGTCCAGCCGGCCTCCACGGAGTCAGACAATACAGAAGTTTGCAAAACCCAAACACACCACGATTCTTCTCACTCACGGTTTAAAAATAATTCTTTTTGGGGCTGCCTGGGTGGCTCGGAGGGTTGGGCCTCTGCCTTTGGCTCGAATCGTGATCTCGGAGTCCAGGGATCGAGGCCCACATTGGGCTCTCTGCTCGGTGGGAAGCCTGCTTCCCCCTCTTTCTCTGCCTGCCTCTCTGCCTATTTGTGATCTCTCTCTGTCAAATAAATAAATAAAAATCTTTTTAAAAAATAATTTAAAAAAATTTTGACATGGGTTTCCCTTACGTAAATTAATATATTTTAGATTTCTCAACTTTATTTCTGATCAAGTACATACTGATAGAGCCCACATGAGCAAAAAATCTTGGGCTTCTCAAGAAGAGAAAGCCAAGTATCACATTGTTTCACTTACTTGCGGTGCATGAGGGGTAACCTGGAGGACAGTGGGAGAAGGAAAGTAAATGGGAACTAGGGTAATCCAGGGAGGGAAACGAAACAACAGAGACTTTGGACACAGAAACAAACTGAGGGACTTGGAAGGAGGGGGATAGAGGGATGGGAGAGCCTGGGGACACCTAAAGCGTGGAGCACTGGGTGTGGGGAATGGCGAATGAATCTTGGAACACTGGGAAAAAAAATTAAGTAACAATAAAAAAAAAAAAATCTTGGGCTTCTCAACAACTTTTCTAAGCGAAAAGCGGTCCTAAGAGCAGAAAGTTTAAGAACTGTTCTACGTGATGATTTTTCCACTTTTCACCAGCTAAGTGACCCAGAAGCCACTGGGAAGGTGCCTGGGGCAGCAGGGAAGTGTGCGTCTTGTCTGCTGGAGACATGGTTGGGCTATCAGGCTCCTGGAACGTTCTGAGCCCCTCTGCCATACTGCTCTCTATTCCTACTTTCAGGATAACAAACATGAAACTCCTCTTGACTTCCCATACTGTTTTCGATCTGGCCTGCTCCAATTTATACCTTCGCCTTGTCTCCTTCCCTCTCTACCAAAATACAGCAGGACCTCATTACCCATGCCTTTCCACACTTCTACACCTTTACATACGCTGGGCTATCTCTCTGCTTAGAAATTCTCCCATGTTTCTCCCTCCTCGTGGGAACTCCTATTCAACCTGCAAAACCCATTTTACTGTTACATGCTCCACGAAGGCTTTCCTGCCCAGGAGCCAGCAGAGGACTGCCCCCTTGTTCTATTTTCTGATCATGTAGCACACAAAAGGTGCCTAGCTGAGCACAATTATTTATTTGCACATTTGCTTTTTGGACACTGTGTCGAAGCCAAAAGCAAAACTTGCCATACCACTGGCAGTAGAAGCTCAGCCCCACGACTAACAAGGGCACTGTTAGGAATTGTGTACTGAAGACTTGGCTATGGGGTTGTGGTGGGAGGAAGGTGGGTCTGACATGGTAAAGGAAAAGTAAAATGAAAAGCCCAGGTGAGTGATGGGGAAATGCCAGGACCTGACAGAACAGGCTGGAAAGTGCCTCCACCATGCCCTCACATGCCCCCTTGTGGTGAAGGAGAGCCATGTGGTGCCTCAGGTAGGAGGGCGAAGTGGGGCGTGCCAGGTGCGTGAGGACAAATCAGCTCCTCTGGGTCATGGAAGAGTCGAAGTGAGCTGTGGGTAATCCACGCAGAGGGGGGAGGGGAAGATGCCAGGCTAGAAAACCCAGCCCTTCTGGACTTGTAGTACCCACGCTGTGCAGGGGAACAGAAGGCAGGGAACCAAACCTACGGGCAGGACCGTGGGCACTACGCTTGATGTGCACGGACTCATTGAGTCCGTGGGGAGAGCTGTCTGGCAGCTGAGGCAGCTGGGGAGAGAGTGAGCTCTCTGCCAAATTCTCATTAGAACACAGCAAGGTCCTGGCTCCCTGGGGATCCTGCTTCTCCCTCTGCCTGCTGCTCCCCCTCCTTGAGCTCTCCCTCTCTGTCAAATAAATAAATAAGGTATTTTAAGAAAAGAAGAACAATCAGACGGTTCACATTCAGAACCCCACCAGAGTGCTGGGTCCTCTGGCCCCTCGAGGGGCTACGAATCACCCGCAGCACCCTGCTCCTTGTGTCTGTCCCTGACCCGGTCCGGGAGCCACCTTCCAACTGGAAGTGGAATGGTCCTCACGTGATGGTGTGGATCAGCCCCCAGGCAGAGGAAGGTGCCTAGAGGAAGTGAACCAACATTGCCAAAAGGTCCTTCTTCCCTATGGCCTGAAATGTTTTTACAACGTCTTCGCGTCCCTTTCTTTACAACTTCACAAAACTAATCATCTCAAATTACACAGTGCGGTTCTGAGCAACACTGGACTCTCATGAACCACAGAAATTGACCGAGGCCTCATAGATTTCCCGCCGTGGGCTTGGAACCTACACGTATACCCTGATGGCTGGCTGTCCACCTGTTCTCAGGGCCTACGGAAAAGGCCTGGCCTGCAGACCTTTGCACAGACTGCTCTAGGGTCTTCCGGGGCGCCTCTTCCCCTTGCTCTCCCACTCAGCCTTCCAGATTCAGCCCAGATATCCCCTCCCCTGCAAACCTCACAAGATCTCCTGCACTGGACCAGGAATTTCTCATGATGCCCACACTGGCTGGACAGTTTCCAGCAATCCTCCACCTGGACCAAGAGTTTCCCACGATGCCCCAGACGGTCGTAGGCGCGCCCCATGATCCCCCACGCTGAATGGAGCACCCCCTGTGGTTTGTCCTGCCATGCTTGCCACTCACTGACACAAGCTTGGCTTTTGTCTGATTTTTTTTTTTCATCACTAGACTCTGCTCCTTCAGGGAAGGTCCGCATCTTATGCTAAGTACTCTTAGTGCCTGGTACCTAATAGGGGCTCGACGCATTTGGTTGAATCATGAACCAATGTTAAGGGATTGCAAGGCTCAGCTTAAGGGCCACACCCATGAAGGCGTCTCTGATGCTTCCCTCCCCCATGAAAAAAAAAACAAAAACAAACCAGGGAATGGCTTTTCTTTTCAAGATTCCTACAGCAGAGGCATGGGCATTCTGAGAGCAGCTCTGATATCCATTTAACTGTGAAACTTGGGGCAAGTCATTTCTCTTCTGTAAGCCTACGTCTCCTCATCTGAAACGTAGGGATCTTTACACTCGCTCTTCAACAATCTGATGAACAAGACATTACCATGTATGACAGCAACTAGCATCTGGCGTCAAGCTGGCTCTTCCCCAGGGTGGTTCAGAGGCTATGGGGGTAGGAGTGCTTTCTCTAAGGCCCAGGTCTGGGATGACCAGAGAGGGAAGTGTGGGTGCTGGAAGAGAGGAGTCCTTCCAGGCACTCCTTCAGGCAGGAAGTGTGGGTGCTGGAAGAGAGGAGTCCTTCCAGGCACTCCTTCACGCAGGAAGAGACCCCTCCCCCTGCAAGAGCCCACACTGGATTGGCTGCCACTTCACAGCTATAGATAATAGGAACCTAGCCTCATTGATTCCTACCCCTCCCGGCTTGTGATATAGCAAGAGACACCTTCCTGGGGCTTGCCACACATTGCTGGGTGTTGACCCCTTCTGGTGCTTCTGGGAGGGCTGTCCTGGGCAAGATTCTCTCATGACAGACCTCCGGCGGGTGACTAGTGTCTCCATATTCATGTATCGAGTCACTTCTTCATTCATTTATTTACATGGTATTTGTTGAGCATCAAGAGACCGAATGTTAGACTGAGGGTGGGGATGAAGGGCCCAAACCCTGCCTAAGCAGTTCTGGGACAGAGCAATACCAGGCATGACAAGTATGACTGCAGGTGCACAATCAGCACGAAGATGGGGCTTCTAGAGTAGCTGGAAAGAAATTAAGGAAGGCTTCATGGAGCAGGGAATGTGTGAGCTGAGTCACAAAGATTTGGTGGTTCACACAGCAGGAGACATGGGAGGAAAACCACTTTGCAAAAGCACAGGTACAAGAAAGGACCAGACACATTTGGAAATGGTGAGCTGGCTGGCATGGCTCTATGTCAGTCTAGGAGATGGGAGGTTACGTTAGGACAAGGCCAAAGTTAAGCATTTAAGTGCCATTATGGAGGCTCATGCTTGACTTCAAGGACAGTGGGTGTCAAGTAGGTTCCATGGACAGGACCCCAAGACTACTTATCAAATCTGCCCATATTTCCTGAACACCTACCAGGTGTCCAGTCCAGGAGGGAGCTGAGCAGATCTACACTTTAGACTTTAAGAGCTACGCTTTAGGCAGCTCTTTCTGCCTATGGGTGCTGTCCCTGTGCTTCAATAAAATGACCTTTTTGCAAAGAAAGAAAGAAAAGAAGGAAGGAAAGAAAAAGGGAGGGAGAGACAGAGGAAGGAAAGAAAAGAAGAAAAGAAAAGAAAGAAGAAAAAGAAAAAAGAAAAGAAAAGCTACACTTTAATAAAGCCACACTTTGGGGCTCCTGCATACAATTCTATTAGGGAAAAAAGAGATTCATCAACTAAAAAGAAACACAAACACAAAAAAGTCTGCAGCCTGTTGCTTCATGGCAGCTCTGCGCAGGTCTTGTTGTTTCCTGGTGGGGGGTGGGGTGCGTGGGTGCGTAGTGCCATTTCTTTATTTTGTTTTTAGCAGGGGAGACAGATATAATCAGATCTATTTTCAAAAAGATAAAGATAATTCTGTGGTTTCTCAGCCCTTGCTTGTAGCCACAGGACAGGAAGTATGAAGCCCACTGCCTGGAAGGCTGTTTCCCTGGGCCCTGAGCTCAAGTCTGCTTCTCTGTACCCTACTGGCCAGGGATAAGCCTTCTTATCCTTTGGTTTCAGGAGCCAAAAAGAAATATTCATTGTTTCTGGGAAGAAACATGACCTCCTTTGATGCCAGAAGCACGAAGCCAATATAATCAAAATGCCCACCCAACCTCTTCTCCTTCCCCAGAAAAAGGGACAACTCTGAGGACATCCTGGAAGAGTGGGAAGAGCCCAGTCTTTTAAATCATGCAGACATACAGGGCGCCTGGGTGGCTCAGTTGGTTAAGCAACTGCCTTTGGCTCGGGTCATGATCCCGGAGACCCGGGATGGAGCCCCACATCGGGCTCCCTGCTCGGCGGGAAGCCTGCTTCTCCCTCTCTCATTCCCCTTGCTTGTGTTCCCTCTCTGGCTGTGTTTCTCTGTCAAATAAATAAAATCTTTAAAAAAAAATCATGCAGACATAGTTTAAATCCTGGTTTGGCATCTTATTAGTCATGTAATTTTGGACAAGTCACATGGGTTGTCTGAGTGCCCTCATCTGCAGTGATAACAATTATCACTCACACTTACCTCATTCACCAGCTATTAAGACCTATTACGAAGCCATAGCCAAAGAAACAGGCATGGGACAAAGCAGAAAATGGAAAAAAACATAACATGGTGAAACAGATCTAACAGTACATGAGAGATGGTGGTATGAAAGAAGTGACATCAAGAATGAATGGACAGGGGCGCCTGGGTGGCTCAGTTGGTTAAGCGACTGCCTTCGGCTCAGGTCATGATCCCAGAGACCGGGGATCGAGCCCCACATCGGGCTCCCTGCTTAGCGGGAAGCCTGCTTCTCCCTCTCTCACTCCCCCTGCTTGTGTTCCCTCTCTGGCTGTGTTTCTTGCTGTCATATAAATAAAATCTTAAAAAAAAAAAGAATGAATGGACAAAGGATGGGCTCTGCAGTAAATGGTGTTGGGGAAGCTGACATCCATCCAGACAAAAATGAAAACCCCTTATTATGTGTGTGTGTCTTCAATTATCTTTGGTTGACTAAAAACCTAAATGAGAAATGTAAAACTACAGAAATAATACAAAGCTTTACAGACCTGGTTGGGCAGGAGGCACCGTCATGGGAGGTGGCATCTGCCACAACAGGGACCGAAAGGCTTGGCGCAAGAGCCCAGGAGCCAGGACATCTACCAAGGCTGTTGGTAAATCTGTATCGATCTCTGGCCGGGGAAACCAGCTCTACCTCCAACTGATTTCAGTGCTGAAGAGCTGGTTCATGCGTTGCTCTAACTGATGGCCTCTGTCCCTTTCCTAGATGCCCGAGAAGATGAAGCTTGCCACCAGGAAGACAAAACAACTATGCTTGCAGGACCTGCGATGGGGGATGTATGTGTCCCAGAGGTCTTCAGACTAAAGGTGTGTGTGCTGCACATGAGCCACATGAAGGCCAAGAACAATATTGTCACCTCCAACCAGCTGGCCCTGGACTCTCACAAGGGCTGTGGCACCCTCCTGCTCTCTGATGAGAGGGCCCAGAGGGGTACAGCCATTTCAGCAAGGCCTTGTGAACCCTACACAACCCCACCGAGCCCTGTGAGTGCTCCAAGGACCAGAAATCCAAGTGCACTGGAGGAAACTGGCCCGTCGTGGCTGTAAAAACTAACCTCAGGTCCTGCCTTGTTATTAAAAAGATTTTGGATGCTGGAAAAAATAAACTGAAAAAAGGAATATAAATAGCTCTCTTTGCCAAATCTCCTGCAAGAATGAAGACCATTCTCAGCAATCAGACTGTCGACATTCCAGAAAATGTCAACATCACTCTGAAAGGATGCACTGTTATTTTGAAGCCTACTGCAAAGAGGCTTTGGTCCCATCAATGTAGAAGTCAGTCTCCTTGGAAAGAAAAAGAAGAGGCTCCTAGCTGATAAATGGTGGGGAAAAGAAAAGAACTGGCTACAGTTTGTAGTCTGTAGTCATGTACAGGACATGATGAATGGTGCATTCTACTGGGATTTCCTTACCAGAGGAGGTCTGGGAATGCTCACTTCTCCATCAACGTTGTTGTTTAGGAAAATGGTTCTCTGGTTGAAATACCTCCATTTGTTGCTTGTTCAGTATCTCAAGCCCAGAAAGATGAGTTAATTCTTGGAGGAAATGACATGGAATCAGACTCGGCTGCTTTGATTCAGCAAGTCACAGCAATTAAAAACAAGGATATTAGAAAAGTTTGGAATGGTATCTATATTTCTTTGGTTTTTAAGAAAAATTTTAAAGATTTTATTTATTTATTTGACAGAGAGATCACAAGTAGGCAGAGAGAGAGTGGGGAAAGCAGGCTCCCCGCTGAGCAGAGACCGATGCAGGACTTGATCCCAGGACCCTGAGATTATGACCTGAGCTGAAGGCAGATGTTTAATCGCCTGAGCCACCCAGGCTCCCAACTATCTGTGTTTCTGAAGAAGGAACAGTTCAAAAGACTGTTGAATAAGATCTAAGTCATCTAGCAGCAAGTCATGATCTCAGGGTCCTGGGATCAAGACTTGCATTGGACTCCCTGCTCAGCGGGGAGTCTGCTTCACCTTCTGCGCCTCCCCAGCTCATGCTCCCTCTCCCTCTCAGTCTGTCTCTTTAACAAATAAATAAAGTCTTTAAAAAAAAAAAACAAAACAGTCAACTAGCTACAGAAACAGTAAGATGCCAGATGATTTTTTGGACTTATTTGTGATATCTTAAAGATGCAATCAAAGCTGTATCCACTTTTGGTGGAGAAAGGAATGTGAACATTCTTTTAATCTCAGGAAAGGTAAGGATTTCTTAAAAGAGATTCCAGATGGGAAAGAGGAGGTCGAAGTGGGCCCTGGAGAGTGGGGTGGGGCACATGTTGCCTTGCAAGTAGAGAACTCAGTATTGTCTTGAGGGGAGGAGAAGGTTGGACCATGCTTCTGGTTCAGAAGGTTCAGAGGAGTCTGGGGAATTGAAGCACATGGGGGCATCCACCTAGATGTCCCTAACTCCTTGGCCAGGATCGCAGGCCTTTACCTTGGCCTAACAGACTTGCCCTGGTTAATCAGTCAACTGTCTTTGAAGTTTAGCCACTTGGACTATTTCAGGCTTGTCCTGAATTCATCCCCTCGCCCCTCTTTGAGGGAAGCAAGTTTCTCTGGATGCAGTTTAAGAGGCCCTGTGGCTTCCATTCCTGACTTTTCATTATCTGCTTCTAGGCCTCAGCTATTCATTCTTTCTGCAAGGGCATTTGTAGTGCTTACCATGGCCATCCACTACTGTGATCTTTAGAGCCACTATTACTAACCTCCCACCCAACCCCCAAGTCTCAAATGCCTGATGCCTTCCCTGCCTGCCAGCACACTCCGCCCACACTTGCACCATCCAACTCAGCACTGCTACAGTTTGGGGTTTAAGATGTATTTATTTATTTGAGAGAGAGGGAGAGAAGGAGTACAGCAGGGAGGGGCAGAGGAGAGGGAGGGAGTCTTTTTTTTTTTAAAAAAAAAAAAGGTTTTATTTATTTGACAGAGAGAGATCACAAGTAGGCAGAGAGGCAGGTAGAGAGAGGAGGGGGCAGGCTCCCTGCCAAGCAGAAAGCCGATGCGGGCCTCAATCCTAGGACCCTGAGATCATGACCTGAGCCAAAGGCAGAGGCTTTAACCCACTGAGCCACCCAGGTGCCCAGAGGGAGAGAGTCTTAAGGAGACTCCTTGTGAATGAAAAGCCTGACAAAGGACTCAATCCCAGGACCCTGAGAGCATGACCTGAGCCGAAACCAAGTTGGACGCTTAACTGACTGTGCCACCCAGGCCCCCAAGGCTGTTACATGGAAGCCGCCTTGCCCTAGGGCCTGCCTGCACTTCACCCCCTACCAGTGATGGGGTCCTGCTGCTAGCTGAGAGGAAGTTAGTACAGCTCCCAAGCCCCCCGTCTAACCACCTGTTTTCCTAGACCACTCCCAGCACCGGCTGCAGCAGGTAAGGTGCTTGGCAAGTAAACAATGAAATGGGGTTTGGATAGGGGTGGGGGCAAGATGTGGGTCAGGGATCATTGACTGTGAGGAACTGAGCAAAGGAAGTCCCCTGCGATGCAGGCCAGACAAAGACTTGGCCGGTCCCCTGGGTGGTCTGGAGCAAGTCTCGCTGGGCAGAGCTGTCCCCCAATCTGGCCTAAGTAGTGGAGTCTTTACACCACCCCTCCCCCATCACTCTGCCCCCCTGGGGAGGACATGATATCAGGAAGAGCTGCTCTCTGAAGCTGAGCAGCAAGTCCTTCCATTCAGGGGGCACTGGGAGCCATCCCATGTCAACCACAACCCAGGAATGTAGTTTACACTTGAAAGTAGACTGTACTGATAAACAATTAATATCCACTTACAGTGCTGGATGAGGCTCGGTGTCATGTGTCCTCAGAGGCAGGGACCCCTGCTATCCCCATGCTTGTTTGCACAAATGAAGAAACTGAGGCACAGAGTGCTTGAATGACTCAGTCAAGATTGCATAGCATGAGGCAGAATTGAGATTCTGTCTGGAGATGTAAAAAAAACAGTTTAATAAAAATGGGTTTTTTTACTTTTTTTTTAAAGATTTTACTTATTTATTTGTCAGAGAACGAGAGAAAGCACAAAAGCAGGGGAAGCAGAGGGAGAAGCAGGCTCCCCGCTGAGCAGGGAGCCTGATGTGGGACTCGATCCTAGAACCCTGGGATCATGACCTGAGCTGAAGGCAGGTGCTTAACCCACTGAGCCAGGCGTCTCAGTTTAATAAAATTCTTCTGGAATGTAAACTTTTCAGGAGTAGGTAATATAGACGTGTCCCGCACACCCTTCACCCAGGATCTTGCACAAACATGCTGTGCTTGTCCCAGTGGAGAAATTAGCACGGGTACGTTACCATAGGCTTTATGCGGCTTCCCGCTAATATCCTTTTACCGTTCCCAGACCAGACCAAGACACTCCGCTGCATTTAGCGTCCCCCAGATTTGGACTCTCCGGTGTAAGCTTCTGACCTGTCCGCCTCGCTGTCCCCGCAGAGGCTCTCTGGCGATAAACCCCTCAGGCGCTGCTCCCCGGCCCAGCTGTGTGTGGGCAGCCCCAGAATGTGGCCTGCTGACTGGCCCACTGTTTTCTCTGCGTCTCCTCTCTGTTGGCATGTGGAGAAAACTTGCACCTCGGCTCTGTCATGTGCTTGTTTTGGTTTCACCCATCCGACGTTTCCTGGTTCTCCTGTGTGTCTGGAGGCGGGCGCCGTCCTGGGGCACCCGGAGCTTGTTCAGGCTCAGCTCTGCTCCCCCGCAGCTCCCGGCTCGCTGCCCCCCTTCTCTCTGACCTCCCGCCACCCGGGCTCCCTGGCCCTGCAGGTTTGGTGTGAAGAAAAGAGTGAAGCGGGGCCCCTGTTTTTCCCCCACAGCACACAGCACCGTGTAGACCACACAGCTGCTCTGGGTCCTGAGACCCACGTGTCGCTGCCCACTGGAAGCACATGACCCTTCTGCTCCAGAATGACGGAGAGAGGTCGAGCTTGGCGGGCTGGGAGTCAGAGAAGATGGAGATCATTGCCCTCCGCTCCCACCTCCGCCACTTACCACTTACTTGAGAGAGTTTTGCGTGATTCCATGTCCACTTTTCTCATGGGAACCAGTGAGAACAGCACCTTGCTTAGTGGTTAAAGAGGGCACACCGAGGCCGACCATCTGGGGCTCTGCCGTTGACCTGCTTGTGTGACCACTGTCGCCCGCTACGTAACCTCCCAGTCCTCTGCCCCTCATCTGCATCATGGGGAGAATAACACCTAATTTTAGGGTTCTTGTGAAGATGAAGGGAATCAATAAATACAAAGCATCTAGAGCCGTGCCTGACATGGACATGCTCTCAGTGAATATTTGCTTTCGGGTAGTTTACATGGGTGTTTAGAGAGAATCAAATGAGATCATAATCAAAAGGTGCAGCGTGAATGGCAACGCATGCTAAAAGGCAGTTAGTGTTACTACTTTTAAAAAATGCTTAATTGTATCAGGGAACACAAGCAATCTGTGGGACACTCTTGTCTCTGGGCTGAGTCCCATGGTCATAGCTGAACAAGGATGAGTCCACAAAGGCTACAGCCCTTTATGGAGCTCCTATTGTGTGTTACCTAGAATTTCAGGCATATGTACTTAAATGTTCTCAGTTAATCATCACCAAACTAATGGCTGCTGCTGCTGCTGCTGCTGCTTCTTCTTCTTCCTCTTCTTCTTCTTCTTCTTCTTCTTCTTCTCCTTTTTTTTTTTTTTTGTTTAAGACGGAGGGGAAAGTGGGGGGAGGGGCAGAGGGAGAGGGCGAGAGAATCTTAAGCGGGCTCCAGCCCAGAGAGGGCTCGATCCCACGACCATGAAACCATGACCTGAGCTGAAATCAAGAGTCAGAGACTTTCCCACCTGAGCCACCCAGGCGCCCCGTGGATAGCTGTTTTTATCCACATTTAATGGCTGTCTAAACAAAGCCTCAAATATGTTCCATCCTTCAAGAAGCAAGAATCAGCCTATTTATCTGAAGGCCTCCTGTGTTCAGACGCTTCTAGGTGCTGGGGCATGACTGCAATGGGCCCCTGCTTTACACGACCCTGCATTCCAGTGGCAGACTCAGCGTTTGCCTGTCTGCTCTCAGGTCCTTCCCGCGTTCCCTTGCTCCTTGCGTGGCCCGGAGGCGTGGCCCTGGAGAAGCAACTTTCCCCATTCAGTGCACTCCAAGAAGCCCCCAGCAGAAGCCGGCTATGAGGATTACTGTTACTGCTGCCATTGCTGTTGTTGTCAGCTGCGTCTGGGTGCAGGCTGGCTCGCAGCTGGGGCCCAGGCAGAGTTCCAGCTGCCGGGATGGGGTTACCCGCGGTGGGGGCTCCCCGAGGGCCGCGTGCCTTTGGAAGCCTCCTCTCAGCGTGCTCTCGCTGTGGCTTCCCTGCGCGCAAGTAATGCCGTAATTGCAGCCTTCCCAGCTGTCGGCCATGGAGACAGCCCAGAAAATGAGGTTGGCTCAGTAAATATTGAACCAAATTATGCAAATGAGCTCCACAAGAAACTCAGCTGCAGAGACGGGGTCTGATTGGTGGGCCCAGCTTGCAGGAGACCCCCTCCTTTTCCTGCGGACCGCTCTATCAGCCAAAGTAGCCACCTGGGGCCCATCACAGAGGCTGGGGCTGGGATGAGTCTTGGGGTCATCCCGGCCTGCTCCTGAGGTCAGGAGTGAAGGTTGAACCTGGTAAAGGTTAGTGGGGATCGGTATAATGGGGTGGGGGGAGGGGGATGGCACTGAGTTCCTGCCACACCCTCACCTCTCCCCAAAAGAGGCTGCTTTGCAAATAAGTCTTTGAGGCACACGGTGTGGGGGTCCTCACTGCTTAGCACCCCCAGCCAAAGATGAGAAGTGGGATGATGGGATCCCCCTCTCCATAGTAAAGCATTTCAGTGGCTCTTCCCTACTGGCTAAAGTCCTAAAATCCCCACAGTGGCTGAGTTCACTGTAGAGGAAATGAAGATTCTAGAAACATGGGTTAGGGAGCAGTGTGGGGCGAGTAAAACTCTAAAGCTCTTTTGCGGCCATGGAAGGGCATCCCTGTGGCTTAGCAGGGATGACAATGTGTCTGGCACGTGTGGTAGGAACGGATGTTGAGGGAAAGGGAGTTGGTGTTCGTGAAGCTCTCTGGCTGAAGGAGTGGGGCAGGTCACAGCAAGAGCCCGCGGGAGAGCGGGGAGGGGCGGGTCCCACTCCTCCCTAGAGGACATGGGATGGTGGCTGCCTGTGTCGCACGGGAACACAAGGACAGTCGCTCGAGACCAGATGCCCAAGCCAAGCATGGAGAGGGAGAGGCAATCTTCTTCCCAGCTCCTTCATACACCGTGGTGGCGTTTGAGTGATGACAGCCTGGAGAGCACCACTTTGGAAACCCCAGCATGTGCTGCTGTGTGGCCGGTCAGATGATCCCCAGGGGATGGGCCTGGGTGCTCCCAGGGGATCCCGCTGCAGTGACAAAGCATGGCCAAAGGCAACGTGGACAGCTCACGTCACTGCAGGCACTGGAGATGTGTTTGGGCGTCACGTGAGTCAGCCCAAGGACGTCCGTCCAGAGGTAGCTGAGACTTGCAGTGGGTGGAAAGGGCTCAGCTCCTCTGTCGGCAAGGAAGGGCATTATATTCATTTCCCATTTCTGCTGCAACAGATCACCAGAAAAAGAGCAGCTTAAAATAACACAGATTCGTTATCATACAGATCTGAAGGTCAGAGCGTCTCATGGAGGCTAAAATCAAGGTGTCAGCAGAGCTGTGCTCCTTTCTCGAGAGTGCAGGCAAGAATCCTTTCTTCCTTGCCTTTTCCCATCTCCTAGAAGCCACCCATATTCCTTGCCTTGCGGCCACATTCTTCAGGCCTCTGTTTACAGTGTCGCATGCCCTTCAGCTCCGACACTCCTGTCTCCCTCCGACACTCCTGTTTCCCTTGTATCAAGACCCTTGTGACTACATTGCGCCCATGTGGATTGTCCCCTTAAGTTCAGGTCAGCCGATCAGCGATCTTAATTTTGTCCTTAAACTTGATTACCCTTTGCCACGTAATCTGACAGAGTCCTAAATTCTGGGGATCAGGACCTCTGTGGGGGACTGTTATTCTGTCTGTCATAGGCATAGACTAAAGAAACTGAGTTATTAGTGTTCAGGGTAACCCCAAGACTACCCTCAGGTTGGCAAGGCCTGGGGAAACTAGGTCATGTTTAGGAATATTTTTATTTCTTTAGGAATAGTTCGAACATGGCAGATTCAACAAAGCGAATGCTGGAGACCTGGGATATATGTGAGATTAGAAATTATGGGCACCGTGTTTCTAAGTACAACCTCTGGTTCACTATAAACGTCAGAGAATTTCCCTCCCGGGACTTTAGGAAGCAATTTAAATGTTTGTGTTGCTCTGTTGCAAACAGATGAAGCCAATGTAGCTTTTTGCTTGTTACCTTGTTTCTGGTTGCTTTAATGTGACCTTTCACCTCAATAACAAAACCTTCTGATTTTATAACTGAGTGTTCCTAAGTGTTCCTACTCCCACATTCACAAGAGATCATCTTTCTCTGGAATTATCCTAGCAGTGGGAAGGGTAGGTTGGTAAATCTAGGGAAATCAGAGGGATCCAGAAGGAAAACTTGCAACGGGGGAGAGAATCAGATGGGTTCTTCCAACAACAAAAATTCTTTCTTGCTGCTGTCAGTTGTGGGGTAGCTAGAGGCACCCAGGAAGTTCTATTTCTTTTCCATCTTGCCTAAAATAGTCTTAGATGTGGGGGTCTGGTTTGACCTCCGTCATATACCCACTAGGCCACGGGCTAATTTGGTTCTCCCTTCCCCCTCACCCCCGCATAAATCTGGTTCCTCCTCACTTCTCCAGGCTTATCTCTCTCCACACCCCCTCCAACCACCTGTGAGGTTCAAGGACATGGGAAGAGCCATCATTTGGAGGAAATGCCAGCACCTCACACCTGTTGGCCTTGGCAGCCTCTCCCTTTGTTTGTTCAACTTGTCGCCCTTTGAGCCCCAGCTCAAAATGTCCGCCATTCTCTGCAAAACAGTGCTCGGTGCTCAAAGACTGGTGGGCCTTGGCCTTTGACTGCCGGGAGCAAGGGAGAACTGGAGCTAATGAGCCCCGTTTTTGAAATCGTCATAGAAACCCTCGGCTGCTCACATCCAGCCACGCCCTGCAATGAGTGTGCCCCATACATTGTCTCATTCTCTCTCCCGGATCTTAGGAGACGGAGCCCTTCGTGTCCACTTTCTGGCTGGCCACAGTTGAGAGAAATAGGGAGCATGTCCCAAATTACAGAGCTGGCAAGGGCCAAAGCTGGTCCTCCGCAGATCCCCAAACCCATGACCGTAAGCCCTGTAAGTGCTGCATGCACACCAGAGACAGGAGCGAGGGGCACGGGCAGTCCATGCGGGTGGCCGGTACCGTAGACCGAGCATGGGGACTGGCCAGGGTCCGTCCTAGAGGGGCCCTTTGCCTTCTGTGGAGTCCTGGGTGGGTCGCTTGGCCTCTCTGAGCCTTGGATTCCTCGTGCCTGTCTCACTGTTGCGAGGATCAGGTGGATGGAGCCCATGAAAGCCTAGGGGATCTCTCTCAATTGAGCATCAGGGGATTATCCAGGGTATTGGGAAAGGCTTCTTAGCAGAGGTAGCGAAACAGAGACAGAAACAGACAGCCTCTGTCCTGGGGCCCTCAGGGCAGACACTGGGCCGATAGAGAGAAGGCACAAGAGGCCCAGCTGCACAAGCACCGGCTTTCTCTAGAAGCTCCAGATGCTGCAAGCCCGTAGGTGGGACAGTCCCTGGCTTGGTCACATCCCACTGCTCAGGGATTCAGCTCTGCTCTGTAGGAGGAAAAAATAAAAATAAAAAGCCTCTGGGGAGAAAAATCCAGGCTTGCTAAAGTGATAAGTCAGTGGGAGAGGGGAGTCCTCACTCTAGACGAGGGTTTATGATTGATTTCCTTTCATTGAGCCACACAGTGAGCTCATTCGGTGAGTAGAAAGCCCGGCCAAGTGGGCCCGGGGTCTGATAGACTGGGAATCCCCAGCCATGTTGGGCTTGAATCTGTTGCCATCAGAGAGTCTTCGAGTCTCAGCTTCCTCTTTTGTAATACAGTGATAACTGTTCTACTACTACTATACTCTTGTAGGATGAGTAAAAGGAATAAAGAAAATCAAAATTATTTATAATTTAGAAAGTGCCCACTAGTGGTATTTCCATGGAGTGGGGAGCTGGGTGGTTGGGTGGGAAGGAATTTTTCCCTGGGTTCCCTTTCCACATTTGGGGAGTTTGAACCATGGGAAGGCATTATTGATCGAAAAGATAAATTTAGGAAAAAAACAAAGTCTGCAAGAAAGTCAAAACCGATACCTGCAAATATTCATCAGTGTCTGAGCAGCAGGACATCCACATCATCATTATTAAAAGGCTTATTTCCGGGGCGCCTGGGTGACTCAGTTGGTTGGGCAACTGCCTTCAGCTCAGGTCATGATCCTGAAGACCCGGGATCGAGCCCCGCATCGGGCTCCCTGCTTGGCGGGAAGCCTGCTTCTCCCTCTCTCACTTCCCTTGCTTGTGTTCCCTCTCTCGCTGTGTTTCTCTCTGTCAAATAAATAAATAAAATCTTAAAAAAAAAAAAAAGACTTATTTCCCATAATCGTCCTCGTTTACACTTACCAGGCACTGAGGAATCCGGGTTCTCAGTCTCCACGATTCCCTGCCTCCCACCGCACCTCACGGCCTTCCCAGGGTCCTGAGATTTCTTCCCCACCTGCAAGGATCAGACTCCTTGGGGAAAGTGGGTGGAGAAATTTCACCTTCGTGTAACTGGCCACAGAATACACAGTAGGCACCTAAGAGGAGGCCCTTTCAGGTGACCTTGGAGGGATTTCCAGGTGTGCTGCGGACACAAACCAGATGCGAGGAAACAGGTGACCTCATTTTATAAAACAAAGACCAGCGGCAGGCGGCTGCAAACAGCCAAGTATGCGGTTGTAAGGCTCCCCGGCTCCCTGGGCAGAGTAAAGGAAGGAGGACAGGCACCAGATTGTGAACAAGGACTGCCTGCGGGCTGTGGGGGGCGGGGGGATGGCCGGGCAAGGTGTAGAGGATTTAAAAAATGAATAATGTCTTCTCATTTAGGCAGATGTATATATGTGCATGTATGTAAATGTAAAAGGAAGTACAAGAAAAGGTGAAAACCAGTGTTAGTGGTGATGAGCTTACGGTGCTACCATTCTAGGTGATATTTTTTTGTCCAGATATTTGTATGAATACAGTTAACCCTTGAACACCACAGGAGTAGCACAAAATCCACATCTGACTTTTTTTTTTAAGATTTTATTTATTTATTTGAGAGAGAGAGAGTGAGTGAGAGAGAGCATGAGAGGGGAGAAGGTCAGAGGGAGAAGCAGACTCCCCATGAAGCTGGGAGCCTGATGCGGGACTCAATCCTGGGACTCCAGGATCATGAGCTGAGCTGAAGGCAATGGCTTACCCCACTGAGCCACCCAGGCGCCCCCCACATCTGACTTTTGACTCCCCCAACTAAGTACTAATAACCTACTATTGACCAGAAGCCTTACCGATAATATAAACAGTTGATTAAGACATGTTTTGTATTTTGTATGTATTATTATTTTTTAAAGACTTTTATTTATTGGACAGAGGGAAACACAGCTAGAGAGGGAACACCAGCAGGGGGAGTGAGAGAGGGAGAAGCAGGCTTCCTGCCGAGCAGGGAGCCCAATGTGGGGCTTGATCCCAGGACTCTGGGATCATGACCTAAGCCTAACGCAGATGCTTAATGACTGAGCCACCCAGGCAACCCTATTGTATATATTATTATACACTGTTTTCTTACTATAAAGTAAGCTAGAGGGAAGAAAATCTTACAAAGAAAATCACAAGGTAGAGAAAATACATTTACAGTACTCTACTGTATTTATTTTAAAAAAATAATCCACATGTCAGTGGACCCGTGAGATTCCAGCCTGCATGGTTCAAGAGTCAAATGTAGTTCTCATTATTAAAAATCATTATGTATTATTTTTGCAATCAGAAAAAGCAATCAGATTTCAATGTGAAAGATAACCAAGACAAGCTAAGTAACTGATATGTACCACATTAACAGCTAGAATTACAAATAAGGTCATATTTCTTTTAAAAATGCAAATGGAATGATTCCAAGACTGTTTACAAAGAAGCCTTTCTCCCCTTCTGTACTTCCCCATACTCTGGTGAACCCAAAAGGTCCAGAGGGGTGGCTTTGGCCTCAGAGGCGGTCAGTCCTGGGTGTCGTGGCTGCACCAGTGGGGAGCAAGGCCACCCGTGCCGGCCTCTCTGTGGTTGGGTGCGGGGAAGGCTGGCTGCTGACGGGGGCCACTGAGCCACCCCCAGCACTGCTACCTGCCATGAATCCCCCTTTCTGGATCCCAGCCCCACCTCGAAGTTCTCCGGACAGGTTGAGGTGTGGTGTCGTCTGATGCACGCTATAAGCCTGCTGCTCATCCCCCAGGCTATTACTCAGGATTGGGGGACTGTTCCCCATCAGTGTCCCCTTGGGGAAGCCAGGCCCCACTGCAGAGATGAGTGCCAGGGGCAGCACTCCAGTGACTGACCTCCTCTGGCCCCCACACACAGGCACTTGCACACACACACATGCACATGCATATGGCTACTTCCTACCACCATCCTCCGTGCCTCGGGGTCAGTGCTGCAGACCGGCTGGTCCCACTCTCCGTCCACAGTACTGGTCCCAAACCTGGAATCCACCTTCAGACCCATGCCACATGGGGCTCGAGCCCCACTGGCTCTGGCAAAGCCCTCGAGAGGAGGGGAGGGATAGCTGGGAGCAGTGCCTGGGAGGATGCCACAGACCCTCCCTGGACACAGAGGGCAGGGAACTTCACTCTCCTCCTTCTGTCTTCCTCTCCAAGGAGGGCAGTCACGTACACAAGAATGAAGTCACCTTGCCCTCCTTGGCCGTCTCTGTCCCTGCAGACCGCACCAGGACAATAGGCTCTCCTCTCCTTCATGGGCTCAGTCGTCAGCCCTGCCCTGCAGACCGACAGTCACCTCAGGCTGGGTGGATAAATGGTTATGGTTGGGATCGTGGTTCCAGTTGCAATTAAGGTCACGGTTAGGACTCACCTGGGTGGGCAGGAAAAGGGAGGACGCAGGTCCAGATGACATCCTCTAGGCTAGCTTTACAACAAGACACTGGAGTTCTGATCCCTAGCTGACTCTGCCCAAGTGACTTAGCTCTCAGGGAACAGAACCGTGTTGTTGGTTAATTAGGCAGAACTCCCCTGTGCCATCAGTCAGGACCCACACTTCACCCGAGAGCCAACTTCATGGTTGCCCCACGCCTCACCGTCAGCTTCCCTGGAGGAAGTGCCTGCTTTGTCTGGTCCCTATGGCCCCCTCATGTTGGCCCTAGGAGAGGTGGCGGCTGGGACACTTGCTGCTTTGCAATGAAGGAAATAGAGTGACAGTTGACATTTCCCAAGCTGTTTGTTTATTCATTCCTATTCCTATAGATTGAGCAACTAAATTGATCTTGGTCAGCTGATTGTCTTACACTTTTCAGGAACAGGGTGCTTTGCTTACACTGTCTGATGTATCCTTTTAGTAGCCCTGTGGAGTCCTCATCACCGGTTCTGTTACAAGTGACGGAATGGAGTCTAAGGGGTAGCAGGCCTTCGATAATTAGCAATGTCTTAGCACAAGGCTCTCTGAGCCACCTCAGATCTAAGGGCACGGCGCAGTCAGGGAAAGACTCCGAGATCTGAGTTTCAGCTACATGGGGTTCCTCTTCTAACTTTTTGTCTTTTTTTAAAAGATTTTTTAAAAATATTTTATTTATTTGACAGAGAAACACAACCAGAGAGGGAACACAAGCAGGGGGAGTGAGAGAGGCAGAAGCAGGCTTCCCATCGAGCAGGGAGCCCAATGTGGGACTCGAACTGGATCTCCGGGATCATGACCTGAGCTGAAGGCAGTCGCTTAATGAACTGAGCCACCCAGGTGTCCGATAAGTTTTTAAGTTTTAATACTTACAGCATTTTTCCTTTGCTCCTCGCTTCCTCTAGAAATTGTAGCAAGTTGAAACCATCCTATCACCTCACACATGTTAGAATGGCTATTCTCAAAAATGCAAGAGATAGCAAGCAAGCATTGTCAAGTATGTGGAGAAAAGGGAACTCTGGTACACTGTTGATGAGGATGTGAATTTTGTGCAGACACTGTAGGAAACAGCATGGAGGTTGCTCAAGAAATTAAAAACAGAACCACCATATGATCCAGCAATTTTGCTGCTGGGTGTATCATCAAAGGAAATGAAAACAGGATATCAGAAACTTATCTGAATTCTCAGGCTTATTGCAGCATTATTTACAGTAGCCAATATATGGAAATAACCCAAGTGTCTATTAACGGATGAATGGATAAAGGAGATGCATCACACACACACACACACACACACACACACACACACCCCAGAATATTATTCAGCCATGAGAAAGAAGAATACCTTGCCCTTTTTTACAACATGAATGGATCTTGAGGGCATTATGTTAAGTCAGAGATAAGTCAGATGTAGAAAGTCAAATGCAATATGATACTACTTTTTCAAAGAATGGCAGAATAACAGCATCTTAGTATACTGATGGGAATGATCATGGAGAACAGAGAGGGGAAGAATTGTCAGAAAAACCTTCCTGTAGTGCACAGAGGGAGAGACTGTACCTCCATCATTCTCCGGCCCTTGGTCCTCAGTGTGGTATGGTTGGATTGTTTTGATTTATTCAGTGTCGTGGAGCCATGTGGCTCTCCTGTGGATTCAGGGAACTTGGGAGACAGTTTGAAGAGATGAGACACAATGCAAATTTTCCATAGTACTTGCTTGAGCACCTGAACACACAGTCTTTAGCTCTTTGGGCACTTCTGTCCTGGGTTTCCAAGTTCTCGGTTAACAGTTAGCGGGATCCTGTCTAGCTCCCAGGAAGCAACTCACTGGGACCCCAGCTTTCATGTCCTACTTCTATTACTGGTGTTCTCTTTCTGCTGTCATCAAGACCGAAGATGATATAACCAGGGAAAGGAACAAGAAGCTAAGAAGGTAGGAGGAGAAACTTGAGGGAAAGGTGTGGAGCCCCAGAGAAGTGAGCTTCAGGAAGAATGGGGTAATTAACATGAGCCTCACAGAGAGGCTGAGTGAGATAAGGACTGAAATGCACACACTGGGTTCGGCAAAAGGGGAATATTGACCTTAGTCAGAGCAGTTGCAGTGGAGAGGTCAGGAAGAAACCAGATTGCTGTGGGTTGAGGATGTGTAGAAGTGAGGAAATGGAGACCAAATGTGAGAGATATTTGCTCAATTCATGTGCTGCGAAGTATAAGGCAAAAGATGTGATGATCACCTAAGGGCAAGCCGGGGTGAAGGGAAAGTTATTTCAGGCTGGGAGATATTTGGAGGGTTTAGGAGGGAGGGGGGACCCACAGGAGAAAGGATTAAAGGTCAAAGACAGAAAGGAAGGGAAGTCCCTGGAACAGGGTTTCAAAGGAGATGGAAGGGATCCCAAGCATAGGTAAAGGGGAGGAAGGAAGATAAATGAAAATACAGAGATGAGTTGAGAAGTTGGATGTTCAGTTGGTATCCAACCGGCACAGAAGGAGACCGAATTCTATAGAACGAGGGACTTAGGGAAATGCAAGATGAGGCAAGACATTTTTGAAAGGCTACATCAGCAAAGAGGCAAGAGATGGGCAAAAGGATTTTGGAGTGACATCATGGGCCCGCTGACACAACCAGCATGAGTTTAGAGCCTGGTGATGTTCCCTGCTCCCCCAGAGAGGAGGCAACTAAATGTGACTGAAGGACAAGGGGTAGTAACATGGCATCCCCAGTTCAGGGTGAACCGACACTGTGAGGATCCGGTGAAGCGTTATGGATGCTACCCCCACAGTAAGGACCTCTAAGAATCAGGCTGACCCTCGTTGCTCTCCCTGGCCTGTTGCCATGTGGTGGGATGACAGAAACTCATTTTCCTCTTTCTGTCAAAGAAAAAACTGGAGAATCAGAGAGGAACTATTTAGAATAGTTCCAGACAGCTCTGTCAGAAAGGAATTCAGCGAATGCGGGGCTCTCCCTAGTAAAAAGAGGACAAAGAAGTTTCTTTGAGCACAAGGACAGAACCTTGCTGTTACTAGGAAAAGGTAGATTTTTTTTCTCAGAGGAAAAAAATATGTATTCATTCTGTGAGACGAGACTGTTCCCTTTGGAAGCAGGCAAGTGGTTTCAGTGAGAGGGTGTTGTCCCCAGATAGTGCCGAGGGAATGGGTGAAATCTTCCTGTGTCACGGAGCTCGACCGCAGCTACAGTGTCCAAAGCCTCGCCACCCCCTTCTCAGCCCAATCCACAGGACTGATTCAGAAAACAGGTAGGGCAGCATTTCCCGTAACAACTGGTGGGACAGGGTTCCAGAGTTTGCAAGATGCAAAAACTGAGTCAGAGCTCTCCCACGTGCAAACGCTGGAATTACCCAAGTTAGGGAGGGAGGGGCATGGGCTTGAGGGAGTGGCTTAAGGAGAGTGTGTGGGAGGAATCAGACAATGAGAGATTGAGGAATCAGAGAAAGACGTGGGGTGGGTGCGGATGTGTTGATGTGGAGGGCAAGGCAGCTTCCCCGGCCAGAGCTTCCTGCTCAGCGGGCCCCTGGGCTTGGCTAACTCTTCTGCTGCCATCTTTTTAAAATGCTTCATATTTTGTTTTGTTTTTTTGCATTTTTTTTTGTTTTTTAAAGGTTTATTTATTTACTTAAGAGAGAGAGAGATAGAGTACAAGTGGGGGAGGGGCCGAGGTTGAGAGAGAATCTCAAGGAGACCCGACTGCACCCCAGGATCCTGAGATCATGACCGAGCTGAAATCAAGAGTCAGGCACTTCACCCACTGAACCAGGCACCCCAACATGCCTCATTTTTGCCAACAGGGGCCTCCCATTTTCATTTTGCTCTGAGACCTGCAGACAAAGTGACTGATCTTGTGGGAAGGTTTCTAAGAACCCAAACAAATTGATTGACATCATCACTTCTACTTTGGGTTGATGTTTGATACGTTGATATCAATTCCCTCTGTGTACCACCAGGCAGAAAACACCACAAAGCAACCAACATCACCAAGACAAGAACTCCTCAGCCTAACTCCTCAGAATGACAGGGGATGATATGTTATCCACACCATCTGCCACCATCATGACATAGAATGGGCCAGCCCGCTACCCTGGCAACCAAGGCACTACCCTTATCCTTAATCCCTGTGGGATGGCATTGTGCAGTTGCCATTACCAGAGCCCTGGATAGCTCATGGTTCCTTTGAAGTAATTCCTTTAGTTTCTCTTATTGCTCTCTGTCCTTCACTCAACAACCATCTATATTGTTAGTTATGCTGTGACGGATGGAGTGTTCCATCTCTAACCCACACACCGAGAGCTTACTGTGCCCTAACTACCCTTCAAAATACAGGAGCCCAACAGAGAAAGACCTGGAGTGAACAGGAAGGAAGGAGTGGCCCTCCAACAGTTTCTCACACTCTTCTCCCCACCTCCTTTTCAAGGCAGATTCGAAGTCAAACTCCCCTCATCTCATGTGGCAAGTTCACACTTTGAAAAGTAGCAATTAATTTTGCAGTATGAATTTGAAACCTTATCATGAATTTCCACACTGGAATCTAGAAAGAACAATGCCCTCTCCGTGACACTAGCGCAGGAAGGTGGTACAAAAGCTAATCACTTGACATAGTCAAAGACAGAAGGAATCCTCGTATGAACACTGGTTTCCATACATTCTCAATGTAAACAAGTAGAATGGAAGCGAATTTCCCCCTTCACCCGGCACTTTCCCAACTTCTCAACCACGGGCAACAGCTCTGTGTACATACTCCTAGTCCTCCCTCTTTACGTGGTAAGTCGTCTGTATGTACATCTTACATCTAATTTTTATAATTATAACATGAAATTTTCTATCTTAACCACATTTAAGTGTACAATTTGTGGACCTGCACCACCATCCATGTCCAGAATGCTTCCCATCCTGCAAATTGGAATTTTATGGTCGTTAGGAGGTACACTCTTGTTCCTCCTTCCTCCAGATTCTGGGGAGCACTGCTTAGCACTCTGTCTCTATGATTTCAACTGCTCCAAGTACCTCATATGTCTCCATTCATTGGAGCAACTATAATGGAACACCATAGACTGGGAAGTTTATAAACAACAGAAATGTATTCCTCGTCATTCTTGAGGTTGGTAGTCAAAGATCAAGATGCCAGCAGACTAGATATCAGAGAGGACCTGCGTCCTGGTTCAGTTCATAGATGGCTGTCCCTCTCTGTGCCCTCATACAGTGGAAGGGTCAAGGCAGCTCTCTGGAGTCTCTTTTATAAGGGCACTAATCTCATTCATGAGGACTCCTCCCTCATGACCTAATCACCTCCCAAAGGCTCCACCTTCAAACGCCATCACACTGGGGATTAGGTTTCAACGCACGAGTTTAGGAGAGACACAAACATGGGTCTATAGGACGATATAAGTGGAATCCTATACTATTTGCCCATTTGTGACAGGTTTATTTCACTTAGCATAATGTCTTGGAGGTTTTTCTTGCATGTACCAGAATTTCTTTCCTTTTTAAGACTGCTTAAAATAGCCCATTGTATTTCTGTACCACACTTTGCTTATCCATTCACATAAAATTTTTAAATTACAAAAATGTAATGGGACCACAATGATGTAATGTTCTGAATCTTCCTTTTTTTTTACTCTACGGCCATACCACCTAGAACACACTTGATCTCATCTGAATCTTACTTTTTTTACTTAATGATGTCTATTCCACCATAGTTTATGTAGATTGATGCAATTCTTTTTCAATGGTAGGAATCCAAGACAACTGGAATTTTGACTTAGGTAATGGGATACAATTTACTTCAAAGGGGAAAATTGAAGGAGAATCAAATTTTTCAGGAAAAAAAACTAATAATCTCATTAATTATATAAGTATAAATATCAAAGTTGGTTATGCAATTCTGGATCTTCAGAGTGATATCTACGCAAGGATCACAGGTTAGGAAACCTCCACACACGGATGGTGTGGCTTCAGGCTTCAGGCATCTTCCCTAATGAAATTTGAGGTCATATGTTTCCATACCAGTGGGTCACTATCTTCACTCCTGTTGACTTCTGGACTGAGCAGGATGGACTGAGGTTAAAGGTGACTGATTTGCTGCCTAAAACTTTGAATGGTGTATTCTAAGCAAACCTGCTATTATGGGTAATGCTCCTGTCACTCGGACAAGTTTCTGGGTGTACAAGAAGTTCCAGACCCTATATTAAGAAGACCATGGTCCCCCCCAGCCCTTGCATGCGGACAAGTGGGTCAGACATAACAGGGGAGCCCATTTCAGGGCCATATTTGTGCTTTTTTTCCTGTAGAAACGTAGCTGGGACAATAGGATGGAAAATGGCCAGAACATGTGGTCACTGTCTACATGGCAGTGAGCAGGTATTGGATTTCATGCTATTAAAGGTCAACTGGAGTCATCCAGTTCCTATTCCCAGGAGTTACTGGGAAATGCCAGGAGCTGAGCAGAGTTGTAAGCGAGAATGAGTGCCAGGAAAGCAGGTAGTGCCTAGGATAGGGAGGGCAATGCATGGCCCACATGCAACCACTCTGTAGCCCTGGGTTCATGGCAGACTCTTGCTCCTACTAAACCTAAATTTAGCCTCTAATCTAACCCAGACCTAAACACATTCTCAGCATAGAGCCCCATGTCACCACAATCAGTACTTTGACCTTGGCCTACAAGACAGATAGTGAAATTCTTAAGCTAGGACAATTTTGTCGATTAAACTGGTGCCCAAATAACTCTCTGTAGTCTAAGGAGAAGAATGTTCTGTTATGTTTTAGGAGTGTCTTATAGCACTTGACCATCATCCTCCATCCTTCGTTATATGAAACTGATTTCAGGAGATGATGGAATTTTGGAACTGGATGATCATGGGCATCTGGGAGAAGCTCTTCTCAAATGTTATGATCTTGGTAAAGGCAGGCTGTGTAGTGAGTCTACAACAAGCTCCCAGTTGGCACCGATGCAACTGAATGAACTACGAAAATACTTTAGGTAACAAGGGAATTGACCATGTTAGACAATGACTCACTAGAAAGGAGAGGAAAATCTCAGACAAACAGGAACCTAACAGGGCTCACAATGTTCTAGAGAAAACTTGGCAAGATTGTGCAGCCACCTGGACAAGCAATCCAGGATGAGGTAACTGCCGTGTGCACTCATCTTATGACAGGTATGAGTAGCTTGAAGAGAAGACACTCTTCAAACTCCCATCGCCTTGTGTGCAGGATCCTGCTCATGAGAAGAAAAGGGTGATGGCTGCTGGGCCCCTTGCTTTGCTGCTTGCGTAGAGAGGCAGCCTGCTCACAGTCTTCTTGGAGTTAACCGAGATCAGGACAGGATAAGGAGAAAGCCCAGCATCCCAGGAGAGAGGGCCAGGTGCTCTGCCCTTTGCATTGGTAGCTATAACTTTTTCAGGGCTGGAAGTGGTCCTGGAGCATAAGCCCCTAACCAGAGATCACCTCTATGGTTTGCTTCTGTACCTTCTCCATCTGTTTCTGCAGAGAATGCTTGTTTGAGCAGACTTCCTGCCAGAGGGATGATGATTTGTTTATTGGCTCTTTCATTGCACGTGTCTCATGTTGGGTACAAGGCTGGCTAGACTCAAGGCACATTCAGATAAGTGACTGCTGAAGCAGAGTTGGTTATGAGAGGGGGGCACAGAATGCGGGGGAATGCTTCCCACCACCAGACCTAGGTCTTCTCAAGAACCTTCATACTAAGCTCATCTATGTGCCCCACAGGGCAGCCCAGCGTGATGATAAAGTACTGGTTTGAACTTGAATCTCAGCTTCTCACTTAAGGCCTCTGGATGTTGGACAAGTGACTTGACTTCTCTGGACCTTGTTTTCTTCATTAGCAAAATATTAACTCCTTGCAGAATGTCAGGATTAAGTGAGGCAATGAATGGATATGTGCCGAAGGCAAGACCTGCCGTGTCCCAAACTCTCATGCAGGGGGGTTCCCTTCCTGGCTCCTCTTCGAGCACAGCCTCTGCTACCCAGGAGCAGCTGGACAAGGGAGATGCTGACCATGCCTGGTCTCTGCTGGCTCGTCTTCCTCTTCCATCCCTTTGGCAGCAGGCCACCAGGAAACACGCACTTCTCTTCCATTGTGAAAGGAAAACGTGAGGGTTTCATGAACCACTGGATTTGGGAATATGGAGGGTGGTCATACATCACAGGACATTCAGAATAGTTCCAGTGTATACATGATGTCCTGTCCTGTTTAGCAGTATGATACTCTCAAGGGTCCCAGTTTGAGTGATAAAGTAGAAACTCTAAGGGGCAATGCAAATACTAGGCACTGTACATTATATTTGTAGCTGGAAGTTATTGCTGCCAACAGTACATTATGACTGGAAACACAGGAGTTGAAATGGTTCTTTCTACCTTCCTTATTTGACCTGGACCCTTTATTCCTACCTTCCTTATTTCACCCAGCCCCTTTATTCCTACCCTTTGGGAGGAGGGACAAAAGGAAACCCAAAGAGTTTTGATGATTGGACAGAGCCTCAGGAGCAGGAAAATGTCCCTGGCCAGGAGAGGACCCTCCTAGTCTCCCTCTACCCGAGCCCACCATCAGCCCCCAGGCTCCCTTCCAGCTCCACCCAAGGCCAATGACTCACTCCCATTCAGGCCTAGACCTGTGCTCAATCAGTTCGGGAAGAATCTCCATTTCCCCTCTGCCAGTGAGGGTGGTGAATATTTACCTGAGAATGTGAAACCCACATGCGCTCCGAGAGTCCAGAGCCCAGCTGGGCCATCTGCATTACTCAAACATCTCTCTTCTTCCTTCTCCTCTCTCTCCCTCTATCTCTCTGGCCTCTTATGGGAGCTAGATTGGAATTAAGCAACACTCTGAAATAATTGGGTCAAGTCAGCCATGTGTGGGGAGGAGGAGACGACTGTGTAGGTGACTGTGGTTTAGACAGATACACTATTAGCCAAACAGGAAAATCTGGAACACCTATGTGCTGACTATCCAACGACCCCTCACTTACTGGCTCAACGCTAGCTCCACTCAGACAACTAGAGAGCCTTCACAACCAGGTCCCTTATGCAGCCTCATCTCCCTCCATGCCCACCATGCACCCTCATCTGGAGTCACACCATTCATGCCTCCATGCCTTTATATGCCCAACCCATTTGGTTGTTAGCTTCTCAGGAGAGGGATCTTGTCTTACACAGCTTTGTATTTCTAGAGCCTGTCACCATATTTGGCTCATGTGAGGTTCCTAGTCAATGTATGTCAAATGGATAGGTAGATGGATGGATGGATGGATGGATGGATGGATGGATGAATGGATGAGTAATGGTAAGAGCACTGGCTGGGGGATCAGGACACCTTGATTGCTCTGCCCAGCTCTGCCAGCGACCACTGTGTGATCTTGACCAAGTCACTTGACTTCTCCTAACCTCAGATGCTTCACTAATAGGATGATAATAATAACACCCACACTACCCACCTCATAGGGCTGCAGTGAAGGTCTAACAACATAAAGTGTAAGAAAGATTTTGTAAGCTAGAAAGGAAGATACCAGCACTCCAACACCATGAAGTCTATTACATTAATTGGGCTTCAAAGCCCTCACCCCTGAGTGAGGTGAATGCTGGAAAAGAGGCCTCTAGTCTCTGAACCCTCCAAGAAACTGTCAGCAGAGGTATCTTTCAGGGCAAGCCCAAAGACAGATGGATGTGCTTATATGGAAATGTGTTTTTAACAAATATAACATGAGAATGGAATTCCTTTTCCCCACATCAAGCCTTGATAACTAATTAATTCCACGTGGAGGAGAGTGCCGGGCATTGGACAAGGAAGAGTCTTTATTCCATGTTTGGGAAAGAATTTACAGTAGCTACCTCATGGGGATATGGGGAAAGGCAAGGGATAAACCAAGCCATTGGTTTTGAAGGATCTCAAAGCTTATTTAGTCTGACCTCACCGTTTTGCAGGCAACGCAGAGAGGAGACATGATCAGCCTAAGATGTGGGGAACTGGGCAGAACTGGGCATGGCCTCCTCTGCCTTTTCTCCTGCACAGCTGATTCTGCTGACCCTCGATTGGGATGACGCTTCTCAGCCAGAGTCTGTTGATGGTTGTTAGACCAGCCTGTGGACAACATTAAATGAACCAAGGAAATACTCTTCACAGTAGACTTCACTTTTCTCATGACAAATACTGTACCCAAACGAATGCTTTCAAGTTGATGATCCTTGATACTCCCTTGCCTTCCCCCTAATAATCTCCATTTTGTTAGGTCTCACAGAGTATTGAAACACTTATCTCTTTAAAATGTGGAGTGCCTTTAAGTGTGGAGTGCCTGAGTAGATGCTGAGCACCATGCTGGTCTTCATGAAAGTGAGACATGGGATCCAAAACCACAATGAGGGGTGCTGTGGACTTGTCCCCAGGCAACCTGGATTCCCATTCCCTGACTCCACCACCAATTCACTGTGGCACCTGGACAGGACATTTCCAACTTCTGAACCTCTGTTTCCAACTCCATGGAATAAGGTTGAATTCCTGATTTTGGATCTATGAGATGAACAGGGATTCTTGATGCCCAGCCAGTAAGAACAGAATGTTGCATTCAGATTTATTTGTTTTTAACTCAGATGTTATCTCCAACTCAGGCTAGGGGCACATGGTAGTGTGGGGGTTCAAAGACTGTGTTCTTCCAAATATTTTAGTAGTATATTAGGTAAATTTTCAACTTTAGCCGGGAGCCAAGCCTGGCTAGCCATAATCTCTTCTATGTTTTGCTCTTGAGGGTACTGAGGGATAAGATCCATTGGCCTTGGCCACAGTCATAATTTTTTTGTTTGTTTACCATTATTTTCTTATTAATTATTTCCTCCTTTGAGCTGATGTTCTTGACTTTGTTCTCACCTTCTCCCCTGACCATCACATCAACACCTGTAGTTTCAACTACCACGTAGATGCTGAGGATTCTCAAAATATTCTTCTGATCCAGGGCAGGACCAAATACTCTTTCCTGTGGGCATTGCACATAAACTTTAGACAACACATTCAGTATGTCCTCCTGAGTACCCCACAGTCCTACCACATTCAACATCTCCTCTCCTCCCCTCCTACTTCTCTCTCAGTCTTCCCTTTCCAGGCAGTGGCGCCGTATTCAACCAGTAGATCAGGCAGAGCCCTATAAATCATCCTGATGTTTCCCTTGTCCTGCCTATTCCAGCTAACTCCTTCCCTAACCTAGCTCATGTCCTTCTTTTCCTATTTCCAGCACTTTTACCCTGCTTCCTGCCTTATCATCTCTCACCTGGACCACTGTACCAGCCTCTTAACCTGCCTTCTCCTTCTTCATTAGCACCTCTTCTTTCAACTTCCCTCCACATTGAAGCCAAGAGCAGTAGTTTTCATCCTTGATGTAATTGGGATCACCCGGGACGATTTAAGCCACTGCTCTCTAGGTTTCACCCTCAGAAACTCTGGTGTAATTGGTCTAGATGCGACCCAGTATAGAGAGTCCTAAATGTTCCTTAGCTGATTCTAAAGTCAAGTCAAGGTTGAGGACTACTGTGCTAAAATAATTCTCTGAAACTATTTAACAGGGTGAAGTCTAAATCCTATAACTGGCATTACCTAACCATTCCCAACCAGACCCCAGCCTCCCTCATCTATTGCCTTATCTGCCCAGGCGATTTCAGTATGTGAGCAAGAATGAGACCACTACTCGTAGTTGTAGCATGGATGTAGTGGTCCAGGGAAAAGATGATGAGCAAAAAGGAGAGCAGGATGGACATGGTGTGTTCCATTGACCCTTTTGTCCTCCCTTGAGCCCAGATGCATAATTAGTAAAAATATTCTTAGATATAAAATCTGTTACACCTTCCCCCAGTTCCTCTTCATTGTACATCCTTCCAGCATGAAAGTGAGTTTGGCTAAGCAAACAAAACACCGTAACTATTATCCTAGTGAAAGGGAGAGTGGGAAGGGGCTGCCTGATACCAGAGAGGCCCCTAGGAAACTACTGTGCATATACATGTTAAGTCCCAAAGATGCTGTAAAACAGTTCTTGGCTTTCCCTTGGAGTAGTCCCCTACAATTCTAAACCCACCTAAGCTAGACATCAAAGCTTGTCTCTCTGTCTGGCCATCTTTTCTTTACATCAAAGAGTCCTTTTGGTTTTTCTGTCTTTGCCTCACTCCCAGTACCCCCCCCCACACACACACACACACACACCCGCCCCAGCTCCGGTTCTGCTTCTCTTTTCCTTCACTCTGATTCATGCTCAGTCAATTGGGTGCCTCTGGTTTTCCCTTGAGTGAGCTGATGGAAGGCTGGTTTAGGGTGGTTTAGTCCATCTTCTTTCCACTGTACCAAGCATCCTTTAGTAACTTTTGTTTTTTTGATAAATCAAGGCTTTTCCAAAAGCAATCTAATCGGAACCGTATGAGGTCAGAAAACAGATGTGACCTTAGGAGTGAGCCTTTCCAAAGTCTTGTGTTTTCCAGATTAATGTTTGCAATAAGGGGTCACATTTCTCATGGGATTTCCTAGAAGAGCAGTCTTTGGAGGTGGTCTGGGGAAGTTGAAAGTGGAGGGGCAGGAGTCAGGTAAACAGCAAGAGTCTTGAATAAGAGGCCAGGTCTGCTTGAGAAAGTCACTTGCCCTCATTTCTCTTGTTAATAACTGAGAATAATATATTTGCTTTTGTTTGGTTTGCTGTGAAGATCCTATGAAAGAATTTCTGAGGAAGTGCTTTTAAAGGTATGCAGAACTCTGAATACCTAAGGCATTGCTGTTCTGCATGGAAATGAGAACAACTGATGCCTGCCAGCAAGCTGTGGAATCGATGCCTTAATTTGAAAAAGGCAAAACCAACCAGGCATCAGATTCATCAAGTGGTTCACATGGGTTTCTTACAAAGGACTGTAATTCATTGCAGGGCACTAAAAAACAAGTCCCATAAAACAATACTGCACAGGATGTAACATATTGAAGACGAAGACGTATGGGCACCATACCCAGATTTGCAACACACTGGCTGTTTTGCAATTTGAAAACCAAAAACCAAATTTTGGGAAGAAATGTTTCTCCCCCAGCCTAGCAGCCAAAGACAGAATCCAAGGGAGAGGTCCAGTGGGTACTTCTAGAGTCTAATCTGGGTTAGCAAAGCTAAATGTCCACAGGGCAAGACAATGGTGAAGAGTGAGTAGACTGAGCTTCTGAAGGATATTTACAAATATTTACAGTATATCTGCCCCTTGTGGCCATGTAAGAATCTGACGTTCTGCACCAGGTTTTCTGATTTTTCAGGAAAAGCTGGAATTGTAGGCTAAAAAAATGAAATTTCCATTTTTAAATGTTGTCAGTGGAACAAATTTAAAATACTAGGTGGGCCAAACCAAATAGATGAGCTGATTGAACTTGTCCCTCAGGCCACCCACCTATAATTTCTGCTCTGGGCCAACTGGCCACCCATTAGATCTACCTTGTGGAGGCTTTAGAAATCTCACTGCTCAGGACAGACCCTGAACCAATGAAATGAGAATTTCTGAGGGTGAAACTTAAATATGTTTCTAAGTTAAAGTTGGCCAAGTGATTTCAGTTTTCAGCCAAGTTTGAGAACAAACCCTGCTACTTGAAATCTACTCTTGGGATGCCTTGGTGGCTCAGTTGGTTAAGCATCTGCCTTTGGTTCAAGTCATGATCCTAGGGTCCTGGGATCAAGTCCCATATCCAGCTCCTTGATCAGTGGGGAGCCTGCTTCTCCCCTCTGCCTGCTGTTCCCCCTGCTTTTGCTTGCTGTCTCTCTCTTTCTCTATGACAAATAAATAAAATCCAGTCTTCACCCTGAAAACTGACATTGATGAAAGAAACAAGACACAAATAAATGTAAAAATATTTCATGTTCATGGATCAGAATAATTAATGTTGTTAAGATGTGCATACTACCCAAATCTATAGATCGAAAGCAATTCCTATCAAAAATCTTATGACACACCTTCCACAGAAATAGAACAAACAATCCCCAAATTAGAACAGAACCACAAAGGACCCTAAATAGCCAAAACTGTCTTAAGAAAGAACAAAGCTGGAGGCATCATATTTTCTGATTTCAAACTATACTATAAATCTGTAGTCATCACAGTACTATGGTACTGGCATAAAAATAGACACAAAAACCAAGGGGATGGATTAGGACCCCAGAAAAAATCCCCACACATATACAGTCACCTAATACTCAACAAGAGAGCCAAGAATGCTCAATGGAGGAAAGGATAGCGTCTTTAATAAATAATATTTAGAAAACTGGATATCCACATGCAAAAGAAGGAAACTGGACCTCTACCTTACACCATTCACACAAATTAACTCAAGACGAATTAAAGACTTAAAGATGATATCTGAGGCCATGAAACTCCTAGAAGAAAACATACAGAAAAGCTCCTTGACATGGATGGGTCTTGGCAATGATTTTCTGGATATGACACTAAAAGCAGAAACAACAAAAGTGAACAAGTGGGACTACATCAAACTAAAAAACTTAAACAAACAAACAAACAAAATCAACAAAATGAAAAGGTAACCCACAAAACAGAACATATTTGCAAATTACACATCTAGTAAGAGGTTATGACCTAAATATATAAGAAACTTACAAACTCAATAACAAAGCAAACAAACACTAAAACTGCCCACACAAAATCTGATTAAAATAGGTCGACAACCTGGATTAGATATTTTTCCAAAAATATATACAGATGACCAACATGTACATGAAAAGATGTTCAACATCACTCATCACCCAGGAAATGCAAAAAAAGACCAAAATGAGATATCACCTTACATCTGTTAGAAAGACTATTATCAGAAAGACATGAGATAACAAATGCTGGCAAGGATATGGGGAAAGGGAATCTTCATGCCCTATTGGTGGGAACGTAAACTGGTGTAAATTGGAAAACAGTGTGGAGGTTCCTCAAAAAATTATAAATAGAGCTACTGTAGGATCCAGCAACTCCACTTCTAAGGGATGTTGTTGAAAGAACTGAAGTTTGCCAGTTTAACCATCTTTAACCATCTTTAACCAACCCACTAACTATCACTCCCCTTTCCGCCCCATCCCAGCTCCTGGCAACCACTATTTCCCTTTCTGTTTCTGTGGGTTGACTCCTCTGGGTATCCATGTAAGTATAAAGGACTTTGAACTAGTGAAGTAGCGTTAATTAGTAAACGGGTTGAAAGATACAGAAGCAGCAAGAGCGGTAGTGTGGACAGCTTCAGTTCGGGAAGATGAAGACCTCCCGCACAGGGATGCTGGTGAGGGTTGAGCAACGGTCTGACTATGCTTTACGTCACTGAGCTGTGCGCTTGAAGATGGTCAAACTGGCAAATTTTATGTTGCATATATTTTACCACAATAAAAAACGTTATCTATATTCCGTTTCTGAATTATAGATTTGTTTCTGTCTCATGGTTGGACCGTGGCTGATACTTGGGGGCACGGTAGCAGCTTCCCAGTGGCTTCTCCTCCCTCTGGCCTCCCACCTTGATGCCTTGCTCACCAAGCAGCAAGATCTATGTTCCTAACAATGCCCTGGTCTGCCCTTCTCCCACCCTGAGCCCCACTTCTTGGCTCTTGGCTTCCCCCTGCTGCGTGAGCAAGGCCCTGCCTCCTGAGCTAGGCATTCAAAGCCTTGGTAAGGAACGCTGTCCTGTCTTGCAAACCTTAGCTGCTGTCACTCCCCATCACAGTCTCTCGTTTGCCAGATGGTACCACCTGCTCTCTGCTCTGTTCATGCTGACTTTGACTTCTCTGCACTTGCTCCTCGTGTTCCTTCTTTCTAGAATCCCTTCTACCGCTCCTTCTGTCCCTGTACTGCCAAAATTAAAAGCTCAAATATTCCACAAGACCTTGTCCTCCCAGCTCCTGGCAGGAAACAATCATCCCTCAGCATACACTAGGTGCATCACCATGGTTTCCTTGCATAGCTTGCAATCCGATCCTGGACCTGACTTCCCTTCCAGTGTTCTGGAGGTTTCCTGAGACTGAATCCATATTAAAATAATATTTGTATTCCTCTATGGAGTTCCTGGAGGGCTCATTTGGGGAAGCATTCAACTCTCCTGATCTCAAGGTTGTTAAGTTCAAGCCCCACTTGGGTGTAGAGATTACCTAAAAATAAAATCTTTAAAAAAATAAGATAAAATAATACTTGCATTCCTCTAACACGCATAACTCAAAGCCTTGCACATAACAGACATTCAGTAAAAAAAAAAATTGTTAGAAAGAAAGAAAGAGACTTTAGAAATATTGCAGCACTTTTGAGCTCATCTTTGTTCTAGGGCAGACATGAGCAAACAGCATTAGCCTGTTTATCTATCTTACAGATTAGAAGTGGTTGTGTGGAGATGGATAAAGCCACATCTGGCTTTGGTCAGTTTTGGTTAGTTTGATTGATTAGTAATGTCTGTCATGGGTGCAGGATGGGTAAAGGCAACAAGCACAAAATAGATCTGATATTTCCATTCTACATGCTTGGCTGAAGAGATTATGATTCCTTAGGAATATATGCACAGTTCAAAATAGAATTTCAGGATCAGGAAAGATAGAAGTTTTTTTTTTCTTAAAGAAAATATAGCTGGGGCGCCTGGGTGGCTTAGTTGGTTAAGCAACTGCCTTCGGCTCAGGTCATGATCCCGGAGACCCAGGATCAAGCCCCACAGCGGACTCCCTGCTCGGCGGGAAGCCTGCTTCTCCCTCTCTCATTCCCCCTGCTTGTGTTCCCTCTCTGGCTGTGTTTCTCTCTGTCAAACAAATAAATAAAATCTTTAAAAAAAAGAAAATATAGCTACTTTATTGCCCCATGAATCCTTTGATTCAGTGAGCACACTCAGCACAGAGTCTGATTGAGAGTCTCTCTCCCTCTCCTTCTGCCCCCCCATGCTTGCGTGCTCTCTCTCTCTCTCAAAAATAAATTTAAAAATCTTAAAAAAAAAAAAAAGCAATACAAGGAATTCAGTGCTGAAAGAAATAACAGGGTTGAAGGACAGGCTCTCGGCTGAGCTTTGGAAACGGTTCCTAGAACAATACCACAGAACAGAAGTGGGCTCCAAGGGGGCTGCTACTTCCTCACAACCGGGAAAGGTAGTAAACATTCATGCAACTTCAGGATCACCATCTCAAGCAATGTTCACAGGTCCGGGGAAGCGGACTGTTCTCATATTCCCTGTCCAGATTGCTTCCCTGCTCCTCCCCTCCGATTCAATGCCCTGGAGGGCCTTATTCTCCTCCCTTCCTAGTCATGGGGACAACAGGAAAGCAAGAAAGTGTAACCTGTAGAAGGGAAGAGGATTTGGCTAGCCTGTCTGGCTCCCATTTCCATTGCCTTCCCTCTGTCCTGCCCTGGGTGGTGATGTTTCAGGGCTCTGTCATGGCTGGGTGTCGTCCAGGCAAGGGGTGGAGTGAGCCCTTGGTCCTTATCAGTTTAACCCAGTATCAGAGGGGTTTGCTGGGGAAATGGCCTTGGCGTAAGTAGTGAGTGTGGTTTCTTAACCAATGGTTAGTGTCAGGAGCTGCATCTGTCTCCGAAACCACCCATACTTGGCAGCCCCCCATTCCCTGAGTATGTTCCATCATCCAGCATTGCATGACTCCTGACACCTCACATGAGCAGTGACAGAAGCCGGGGGATTCTTCCTTCACCTGCTGAGACCTGAATAGACCTGAGAGGTGGGCATTCATCCTAAGCCCACCTCACCTGCACAGGGGCCTCAGAAAGCTCCAAAAGAAGCATGGGAGCCCATCATTTTGCACAAAGACATTCCCAAACATCAGGGGTTAGGAGCTCAGCATCCCCTGGTTGAGAGCTTCAGTCACTACTGATTCTGCATTTCTCCTTTAACACTGAAAGAAAATGTGGATATCAGTGACTGCTAAGATCACCAAAAGAGAAACCAGATATGGCGTACCTCCTATAGTCTTAACAAATACCACTGATAATCCTACCAAAAGGATTAAGCTTGAGCCTGTGTTTGGATCCAGCTGTAAATTTCCAGGAAATGCAGATGAAGTACACCAAGAATGTGCAGTCAGCAAAATTGACGGTGGAAACACTAGGGGCCAAAAAAGTCTGGTTCATCCCCTCATGAGCTGCAATGATATGAAGGAGTTGGAGGAGAACATACTGAAAAGACACCTCAAATGTTTAAAGTGAGCTAGAACTCAATTTGTGTTCTTTGTTACAATATTTGTAATAAATATTTGTGTTCTTTGTTACAATAAAATATTTTTGAAAAATAAAAAGTCAGAAAGGGGAGCGGGACCTTGTTTCAGAAAGGGAACCCCGGCAGGTGGCAGAACAGGGCACCGGGTGGAAATTACCATCTGCGACTGTCTCCGACAAAGCCCAGGTCTGGGCCTGCACCCCTCCCCCTGTAGTAATGCCCCAGCGTGGGGAACCCATCGCCCTTTAGAGTCTGTGGATTTCATGGTCAGGTTGAACCCACAGATCGCTTCAGTTTTCAAGTGGACATGACCCTGGACAACAGCTGAAATTCAAAATGTATTTTGTAAACAAATACGTCATCAACTGGTGAAAGAATGTGTCTACACCCAGTATCCACGGGGTTTCCCCATTTCCTCACCAACAAACCCCTACAGGGGGAGCAATCTGCCCACTGAAACACGGGTTCCCAGTCTCTCCCATAGGAGAGCCAGTGGGTGGGGCTCCCAAGGAAGCAACTGATGGTTTTCCTGATAAAAATAATCGGCTTAATCCGCTTATGATTTTTACCTTTGTCCTTCCTCCACATCCCCCTAGAAATCAGCATAAAGGCCGGAGGTTCAGCGGCTCTGAACTTGGGAAAGAGGGCTGTGTTCTGAGGGCGGCCCAGCGGGATCATGGACGCGGTCTAGTTCCTCCCGGCCCCACAGAATCAGGGTTCATCCCTGACTGCTGCTTCTAGACTTCCCCAGATATGGAAAAAAATGAAAACCCTTAGTTGTTAAACCTCTGTGATGGGATTTCTGTGACCTGCGCCAAAAGCCTCCAAAAGAATTGAGGGCTTCTATCTGCAACAATAGAGGGTTCACAATATCAAAGAAGGAATTGCCCTAAAAACTAGAAACTTAAAAGCATAGTTGTCACCTCTATGATCAGGGCATCTGAGAACCAGCTTTGAGATGATCTTTGCTCTGGCCCAGAAGAAGAAATGGCACCCATGCTGGCAGGTAGGGCTCCCTCGTTTTGCAGACTGAGGGTAAGGAGGAAATGTTTCTGGATAACAGAGATGCAGACAGGTGATTCTGAGGCTCTCAGTCAGTGGAGTGTCTGCCTTGGGCTCAGATCATGATCCCTGGGTCCTGGGATGGAGCCCCCAATTGGGTTCCCTGTTCGCCAGGGAGTCCGCTTTTCCCTCTGCCTGCGTGGTTTCTGTCTCTCTCTGATAGATAAATACATAAATAAATATTTTTTTAAATAAACCAAAAAATTAAAAATTTTTTAAAGATCCCAGTTCTTATGGAATATCTGTCAATACCAAGTCTTTATTCCCACATGGCAAGAGTTGGCTGGAGCTGCATAGAGGGTACCCCAGACATGGGGGCATAGTGGTCTGCTGTTCATGGCGTTCCTCACCTGCCTTGAGTGTCTTATACTCATTTCACTTACCTCATTTATATTTGATACCTGGTCCCTATCACATTCAGTGGGGTCTCTCTTGTGTAAACGTTCATTTTCAGCCTGGACCAAGGTAAGACACACTCCCAACAAGGCAAGTTGACTTTCTAGAAAATTCCTTCATTTTTGAATACCACGTTTGAACATTTATCCTAAAGAAACACTTTCACATGTGTTTTACGTGGCATCGTTAAATATTCATTACAGCATTTCTTATACTAATGAATAGCTGGGAATCACACGAATACCTACTTCCTGGGAGTGGCTAAGTCAGCCACAGGCCTCTATGTCATAGAATACGATGCAGCCATAAAATTAGTAGCAGTAATAATAAAATAGCACTACATGTTCAGGCTTTTAGAAATCTTGAACATATATTAAACGAAAATAGTTAAGTCACAAGCTAATATAAAAATACAATGCGGGGCTGCCTGGGTGGCTCAGTTGGTTAAGCGACTGCCTTTGGCTCAGGTCATGATCCCGGAGAGCCGGGATCGAGCCCCGCATCGGGCTCCCTGCTCAGTGAGAAGCCTGCTTCTCCTTTTCTCACTCCCCCTGCTTGTGTTCCCTCTCTAGCTGTGTTTCTCTCTATCAAATAAATAAATAAAATATTTTTAAAAATACGATGCAATTTCTATTTAAAATACAAAATAACATATTTATAAATAGATACATGTCTGCAAGTTGATAGAAAAGCCTCAAGAAGGCAATGCATCAAACTTAAAGCAGTAATTACTGCTGAAATGAGACAGGCATTAGGAACGATAGTCAAAGAAGATACCGGCTTGATTAGTATTATTTTCATTTTTTTTTACCAGAGAGTTTACTTATGTATTGTTTGGGTTCTTGAAATCCAGTGAAAAATGCAATTCCTGCTCTGTGCAGAAAGAAGTGTGTTGCTGGCGATCAAGACTGTAAATGTGGGGAAATCAATCACTCTGAATCACAGTCTGTTTGCAAGCTTCATTAGCATGCCATGCCTTTCCAAGGAGTCCATACCTCTGGGGTTTGGTGGTAGAGCTCCAATTTTAAATGCTCTGTATTCCCATAAATGCACTCATTCTTGCCAGAACTTAATCTTCTGATTTCAGGTTCGGAAAATATAGTCACTGTATACCTTATACACATGGCTGTTTCGAAGCAACCGTGTATCAAGGATACATCAAATTTACCAGAAATATCCCCTAGAAGCCTCCATGTCCCCAAACAGGGCTCTATAATGTATCACGTCTCACCAGCATGAATTCTTGTGGGCTCAGAGCAGGAGGGAAATTCATCCAAGTGTTCCATCTCAGCTCCCAATGGTGTAATGACAGCCTGATGAAAATAGCACTCCGAGGGCATTGCTCGGCAGGGCCCCGCTGCCTGCTGGCCTTCACGTTTCCTTAGAGGCTGCGGCCAGCCCCTGCACCTCTAGACAGATGCCTGACTCCAAGTGAGCTAGGCCCAGGGAGGCGCTGGTGGTGGCATTCCCGCATCTGGCAGGGGCCTCTGAAGCACGCCGTCCAAGACGAGACCAGGACTCGGTCCACAGTGAACTGGCAGAGGAGAGAAGTGCTGCTCATGGACACACAGGCTCTCTGGGCGAGCGGTGGCCTGGCGTCTCAAGGACGGCCTGGGTCAGTCGTGGGACAAGCCCAGTGGGTGTGCTGCCCTTGAGGAGTGGCTCAATTGGAGCAGAGGTGCAAGATTTTGAGTGGGTCGAGAGGGGTGTCAGAAACTCAGACCCAAACTGCGATGAGCCAGGACTTCATAGCCATAAGGATGGCTGTGCTAAGCAAAAACAAACAAACAAAACCACAAACAAAAGCAGAAAATAGTAAGTGTTGCCGAGAGTGTGGAGAAATGGGAACCTTTGCACTTTGCTGGGGGGAACGTTAAGACGGGACAACATCTGGGGAAAACCATAGGCTGCTCCTCAAACAGTTAAACGTAGAATTACCATATGACCCAGAAATTCCTCTGTGCATATTTCCAAATGAATTGAAAGCAGGGACTCGAAGAGATCATTGTGCCCCAGTGTCTGGTATACCATATTCACAGCAATGGCCGAAAGGATGAAGGAACATAGATGTCAATCAACAGATAAAGAACAGATCGACAAAATGTGGTCTATATGGGCAATGGGATATTTTATGCCCTTAAAAATAAAGGTGATCTGGAATCTGCTATGAGATGAATGAACCTGGAAGATGTTACACTAAGTGAAATTAATCAGACACAGAAGGATTTAGTGTACATCCCATTTATAAGACATACCTCGAATTCACAGAGACAGGAAGTCGAATAGTGAGTACTAGGGATCGGAGGGAGGGAGGAAGGAGGACTTACTGTTCAATGAGTACTAAGTTTCAGTTTGGGAAGATGAAAGGTTCTGGAGATGGATATTTACGATGGTTGCAGGACAGTGTGAATGTACTTAACACCATTGGACTACACATTTAACAATGTTAAAATGGTAAACGTTATTTGTATTTTGCTATAATTTTTTTTAAAGAAAAAAAAGGGAGAAGGGCATTCCTCAGGGCTGAGAAGGCCATTGCGGTGGCCCAGGGCTGTGACGGAGAAAGCCAGAATCACCCCCCCAAAGTCCCCGGGCTTTCTCATCTGGTGTTCCAGCCATGTTTTACTGGATGGGCCCAGGGGAACAAGTTTTACAGCAGACGTTAAAGCTGGTTCTGTGCCACTCCGGACCCACTGTCACCATAAATGCAGAGGGAATAGAAGCTAATGATACCTTTAGGAGGGCTGAGTGCGGCTCTCTGTTCTCGCTCGTGGTGCCTGTCAGGAGGGTAGGAATTTGTATTCAACGTGACAGGTGTATGCTGTGCTCATTTTCCCGTAGAAGGTCATGCTTTTCTTTTTTGTTTTTTCTCCCCCCGTCTTAGGTGACAGCCATATGTTAAATCCACGTGCATGTCCACTGCCCAGGGATGGGGGAGGCGGGCTGGTTGGCAGGGACAGGGGAGCCCAGGCCCTGAGGCAGTTTTGAGGGAAGGAGTGTGACTGCAGAGACCCATCCTGTGGCTGGGAGAGGGGCATCTAGGCTGAGATCACCATGGGGTTAAGAGGGCAGGTGTGAGTGCTGATGTGATGCGGGAAGGGGTGGGTAGTACATGTTTATGAGACTTCTCACCCGAAATCCTCACACCAACTCTGAGAGGTAAGCATGACTTCAACCATCCCCATAAGTCAGATAAGAACGTCAGCTCAGAGAGAGGAAAGAATTCATCTAACTTGCAATGAGTTCGTGGTGAATTCAGGATCAGAACCCCTGTTTCCTTGGCTCGGGTCCAAGGCATAAGTACCTGTTCTTAAGTACATACAAACTGAGGGTTCCAAGTAACTTATTGATCCTCACTGACATGTTACCACGTAAATTTGCAAGTATAGCTATTCTGACCACAGCAAGCATTATCATTGACAGGAAGAGTGTGGCTGGAATACTAAGACAAGGCCCGCCTAGGCTATCTCCTCCCTCTGGAGCTCTGCCTGTAGAATCCCTACTCCTTGCATATGGGTAGGGCCTGTGACTGGCTTCCAGCCTATAGAATATGGTAAAGTTGATAGAGAGTAGCCCTCCTTAATTATTTTGCATTACCCGGCAAAGGTGACATGAGCTGGCAGATATAATTAAGGTCCCTAATCAGTTGACTTTGAATTAGTCAAAAAGGATAATTTCCTCGATGGGGTTGGCCGAATCAGATGAGCCCTTTAAAAGGGGCCCAGACCTTCTCTGACATCAGGACTCCAAGCATATTTTGTATGATTCCACTTACAGAAAATGGCAGGCATAGGTAAACCCATAGGGACAGAAAGTAAATCAATGGTTACCAGAGCTGAAGAAAAGGGCTATGGGGGGCAACTACTAATTGGTACAGGATTCCTTCTGGGACTAATGAAAATATTCTGGAATTAGATAGTGGTGATAGTTGCGTAACACTGTGAATATGCTAAAAACCACTGAACTGGACACTTAAGAGGGGGAACTTTTATGATATCTCATTAAAAAAATAAAATTTAAAAATATATTTTTAAAAAATCAGTTAGGAACATTTACAGTATAGTGGCTATATAAATACTGCCTGATATTAAGCTAGTGATCTCTTTGGGTTTGTTTTGTTTGTTTTGTTTGCTTATTCTGGGGCAAAAAGGTGGTTTTATTAAAGCTCAGGGACAGGACCCATGAGCAGAAGGAGTTCCTGCTAGTGATCTCTTTGACATCATTTCCTGTCTTTTACAGTTTTAAAATTTTTTCCTGTAGATTCAGTCTGCCGTGTCAATTTAACTGGTTAATTTTATAAAAGGTAATAGTTACACATGGAATAAAATGTTCAAGTACAAAAAGGCCAATAATGAAAATGATGTACATAATGTACATTTCATCTTTGCACAGTACCTACACTGGTCTCCTTTCTGTATCCTTTTCCTCTTGCTTTAAAAAATTCTTTTAATCTTGGGCACCTGGGTGTCTCAGTGGGTTAAAGCCTCTGCCTTCGGCTCAGGTCATGATCTCAGGGTCCTGGGATCGAGTCCCACATTGGGCTCTCTGCTCGGCGGAGAGAGCCTGCTTCCTCCTCTCTCTCTGCCTGCCTCTCTGCCTACTTGTGATCTCTCTCTATCAAATAAATAAATAAAAATTTTTTTTAAATTGTTAATCTTGACGATAACCTTATATCAGCACATTTAACCCCTCCTTTGTTTTTTAACAACTGCGTTTTATTCCAGTGTACAAATGACCATCTTCGATTTAGCAAATTCTCTCTATAGAGATTTGTCATTTCCTATCTTTCATTTTATAACCTAGTTGTAATGAATATTTATGTATGTAATTGTTTTGCACATGTTTGAGTGTATCTATGGGGTAAATTCCTGCAAGTGGAGCCTTTAGGTTAAAAGGCATGTGCACTTTTAATTTTGAGTATGTCATCAAAGGAGCCACTGTGGAGTTTGGGACAACAATGCGTAAGGGTGTCTCTTGCCACACAGCATTCCCAACAGGAGTATTATCAAAGGCTTTAATGGGAGTCTCAGAGTGTCTCACTGTAGTTTGTTTCTGTTTTAATAATTTATTTTACTTTATTTTTTCAGCGTTCCAAGATTCATTGTTTATGCCCCACACCCAGTGTTCCATGCAATACGTGCCCTCAGTACCCACCGCCAGGCTCACGCAACCCCCCAACCCCCTTCCCTTCCGAAACCCTCAGTTTTCTCAGAGTCCAAAGTCTCATGCTTGGTCTCCCTCTCTGATTTACCCCAGTTCACATTTCCTTTCTTTCACTTAATGTCCTTCATGTTATTCCTTAGGCTCCACAAGTAAGTGAAACCATATGATACTTTACTTTCTCTGCCTGGCTTATTTCACTCAGCATAATCTCCTCTAGTCCTGTCACTGTAGTTTTAATTAGCATTTCTCTTATGGATAAGGGTAAGCACCTTTTCATATACTAAGCACATTTTCCTTTTCTGTGAATTGTCTATCCAAGTTCTTTGTTCATTATTCTATTGGATTCTCGGTCTCCTTATTAATTTTTAAAAACATTTACATTGTGTATATTACTAAAATTAGCAATTTATTGATTTATGTGTTCAAATAATTTCCAATGTACAACCTGGGTTCTGATATTGTTACGTTAATTTTGGCCACAGAGGTGGAGAAATTAGTTTTCATAAAATTAAATCTATCAAATCCCCCTTTTTTAAATGGTATTTTGGCTTTGTGAATATGTATCTTTCTAACTCTGAAATTTATAAAACATGTTATCTCATATTATATTCTAAAACATTACAGGGTTTTTCCCCCCTAACTTTTAAATTACTTATTTCTTACACTTTTTGCAAGAAATATGACATCAAGTGTTTCCAACCTCTGTAATCATGTGTTTCTTTAGATGTTTCCAGAAACCTCTCTTTGGGGATTTTTCAAGCTGCACCAATCTGGTCTTGCATCTCCAAACC
>PITA01008939.1:0-81056 GCA_004023965.1 Spilogale gracilis | reverse complement strand
TTCCTCTGCCTGCCCTTCAAATATTAGGGTGTTTTCTTCATTCCCATGCTTTCCATTCTTCCCAGGAAATCTGCAACTGCCCCGATCAGAGCCAGTGCCATGAGAATCTGTCCTGTTCTGGGTCTTTCCCACCAAAGAACTCGCATGCAGGGTGTTGAGAGGTGTATTTGAGAAAGCAGGAGGGAGGCTGTACACTGACGACAGCTGGTGCTGGGTCCCACCAGGAACCCTCTGAGGTCCCTGTAGAAAGCCCCTGGGGACTGTCCCACCAGAAAATGGGAAGAGAGAGACCATTGACCTGCGACCTCTTATCCCTCTTTGGTTGAGGGTCTCCCTAGCGATGTCAACCTCCCTCCTTCCACCCCTCCCAGGGGCACCTGCCCTGAGCTGAGGGGCCTCCACTGAGGCAGCAAAGAGACAGAGCAGCACAAGCTGGAGCAGGGACACTGGCCCCAGACATGGAACATGTCCCCTCTGAGTGCATAAATCAGAGGAGGAGGGAAACGCCTCAGTACCTCCTATGTGGTTGCTACAACTGGGGGGCCAGAGGACTTTCTCCTGAGGGACACACACACACCTTGGATTGAACATGTTCTAAGCTATGTCCTCATCCCCTCCCCCAACTCTTACTCTTTTCCCCAAGTTTTCTAAGCTCCAGCAATGAATGGCCTACCATCTACTCCATTTTGGAAACTTCAAACGTGTCATCCATCTCTCCCTCTCCCTCACCTATCAGATCAAAATAGGGATCTGAGGCAAAGCCAGGTTTTTACCTGGCCACCCTTGCCCCATTCTGCAAGTCACTATCCCCCCAACACCCCTCTCTGTTTTCTCATAGCATGAGCCCTCTCTGAGACGCACCTGCTTATGACTATTGTTCGCACCCAGAATATATGTTCAGAAAGTAGAACTTTCTCTTTCTGATTCACACCTGCATCTCCAGTGCCTCGAATGACCCCTACCTAGCATGTGGTTGGTGCTCAGTGTGTGTTAAGGTGGCCCATGGGCAGAGGGTCCCATGAGGCTCACTGGGTAGTCACCAAAGCCAAGGTTAATCAGAAACCTCCTGGTTTGCCATCACCAGGTCTGTCCCTTACTGGCTGGTCCCACGGAAGATAAGGCACGCGTGTGGCAGAAGAGTTTACACCAACCCTTGGGGGAAGGTGGAGAAGACAACTAAAGAATTCCGTGCGAAACATCCAGGTTGGAAAAGTCTCTCATGACCACTGAGGTTCAGTACATGACTTGTTTTGTTTTTTTTTCGGCTGTACAATTTCACATCTCAGTGAACTTGCAGTGGGGTGGGGGGGTGTGCACGCAGTCGCCAACAGTGACTCCCAGCCTTGCCCGTTCTCCCACCCACTCCCCCTCCGCACCAGAGCGGTGGCCTCCCCGCCTCGCCCACCAGCTCCTCAAGAACACTCACCATCAATACTGGACCCAAGGGACCATTTCTCTTGCTGGTGCCGCCGGGATTTCCTCCCTGAGAGGAGAACATAAAGATTAACTAGGTGAGGAAATTTTTCCCCTGGCCCTGAAGCTGAGGACATTTGTCTCCTACAGCGCATATTCTCCAGAAGACAGGCTAAATTAAAATACTAATGGACTGCTGTATTTAAAATATATTTACCAATGATTAACAGCTCCGTGGGTGATATATGTTTCAATAATTTCTTATTACAACGTGGGAAAACCTCCATAAATATTCTCAGGGTAATTAGCGGGTGTTTATTTAAAATTCTGCTGTGTTTTCCTGCACACCCAGAAGGGTGTCATTGTGCCAGCCAGGCCCCTCCTGTGTACAGAGAGGGACCCAGCCCACACGAGACACCAGCCTTGATGGAAGACAGGGCTCAACCCTGGGGAACTAGTCCTCCTGCAGACATGTCTGGTTTGGGCCACAGTGTTGCTGAGTAAGTGTGAGAGGATTACACATCGTTAGCATTTAAAAAAAAAAAAGAGTCCTTATAAAAGTTCTGACTTACTTCCCCTCTGACAGTTCTGAGAGTCTGGATACAACAAGCTTCCCTCCTGAGCCATTCTCAGTGGGGCCTGGGCGAACAGCCCTCACCAAGCTGACATCCACTCCACCGCGCTTTTCATTTAAAGATAGGCCCAGGTCCCACTGGTATTTAAGTTTGCAACTCTGGCATGCTCTGACCAGTCTTTCATCACGCACTCCCTCCAAGGGTGATGTCCCAGTTCTGCACAAACACCACCAGCAGAGATGCTAGCAAAGGGATGGGTGGCGGGGCTGCCTCAGAGTGGGGTTGGGGGTGGGACCACGGCTCAGACTTCTGGGATGTGAGCGAGCTGGACCTGGCCACCCTAGGTGTGCCCTCTCTCCCCAGCCATGGCCTGGAGCTTCCCTCTCCTCCCTTGGCCCCCAAATCAAGAGGTGTAGAGGGTACTGGTTGGTGTGCAGTCTACAGTCAAAGCCAAGAGTGTCTGGATCGAAACCCATTAATCACCGCAACTCCAAGGTCTAGGGCAGACGTGAGGACAGCTAGGTGTCTCCCTCCTATCTATCCACATGCACACACATACAAATATATATGTACACACACACACACACACACACACACACACACACACCCAAAGCCCAGATTTTGTTCAGGGCAGCAATGGCTCAGCTAAAACATTAAGCTGTCTCCTTTGCTCATAGGAGTGCCAACCTGGCCCAGTTCTGACCAGTGGGTCCTGGGTGCCAGTCCCTTCCCCAAACACCAGGCCAAGTCTTCCCAGGAGGAAACCCTGTAGCAGGCACATGCCAGTGCCCTGCTGTGTGCCACCTCTCAGGCCGACCCAAACATTTCTAAATGATGCCCTCACTTTCCATCCACCAAATCTGAGAACCCAGAGGAGAGTGAAGCCGCAAAAGGGACAGGATGTAGGTTCCTGAGAACGAAATGGAGCAGAGCCCCTGTGCTAACCCCATACTGGCCTGTGATGTAAGAAATCCTGCTGCGGCATTCCAGCCACTGACTTTTGGAAACTGTTACCACAATCACCCGTCCTGTGGAACATACCCACTGGTCTCTCTTATCAAAGCGAGGAGGGTAGACAGTTTTCTGAAGACCTTCTCTTCCGCCCCTGGGCTGATCTCCACTAGAGCAGCCTCCCAGTCTGGGAAAGCCGTCACCTGGTGCCCCTAGAACAGGGGTCCACCCACAATAGAGATCCAGCTGTAGGCCCCAAGTTAACAAGCACTCACCTTGGATTAGCCTTTAGAGAGGCGCTTTCCTAGCTAACTGGGGTCAGGACCCGGGAGGGAAGCAGGGACATTGACCCTGTTGCTCTTAGCCTCAAACTGCAACATCCTGAATCTCCTTTCTAGCCTGAAGGCTTCCATCCTCCCTCCTTCGGGGACTAATCCTTGACCCCCTTCCTCCTCCAACTAAGGAGGGACTGCCACTACATTTCACAGTCCGGGCTTGTCCCTGCCGTAACAGCTGCATTTTCTCAACCTCTTTGCTTCCAGGGAAACAAATACAGTCTGATGCGCTTTGCAGGAACATCAGTGTTGACCCGAGGGTGAATGCATCCAACTTGGTGAATAACTTCACCTCCCTTATGGAAATCCCAAGAGGTGAGCCCCCTTCTGAGAAGTTGGCAGGTGTTTTCCCCTTCCAACATCTGGAGACTCATCCTGAGAGGGAGGCTCAGAACTGGGGGCAAAGCCTGGAAATGCCCAGCCAGGGACATCTAACATCTGTACCATCTCCGTGTTATCATCCCAGCCTAAATGTGACCACCCCTCCCCTCTCTCCTGCAGGCCAGCTCCAAGGTTGGGGGTGGGGGCAGAGTGGGACGAGAGCTAGAACTCTGGTCATTAATGGTGGCCCAGACAGGAAGTGAGAGACTGAATGATGTCCACTTGTCCAGGGAATGGCCCAGTGAGGGGAAGGGGGCAGCACTGCACCCTCAGTCCATCAGGCTTATCCCATGCCACAAAGCCCCTCTCTAGAACTACTTGCCTTGGACTGTCTCGAACTGTGCACCACTCCCCACCCATCATGGCTCTCGGAAAGTAACTCCATGATCAGTTTTTCTTGGTACCTACCCAGATTCTGTCCAGTTGTGGCATCAGTTCCCCCTTATTCCCCCATGCTTCGTTGTCCTCCTCACCTGTTTTCAGGCCACTTTGGAAAATAGCCCACCCACCCGTCCCAGCCCTGAGACCTCTCAGGGCATCACAGAATGGAGCCCGGGAATCAGCAGATGCTAAGCCATCTCCATGGCGGGGGAAGAATTCACCAATTCACCCAGCTCATCCCGGCCCCTCAGTCCCCAGTGTCCCTGACCAACAAGGCCTCAGGAGAAACAGACATGTCTTTTTTAGGTAGTTGCTTAACAGGACGACAGAGATTTCTCAAATGATCCTAGGTCAAAAAGCACTTCGGTATAGATACCCTGCCCTTGGAAGGTCACTCAAACAGCAAGACACCACAGGGACTCACTTTCCCCTCGATCGCCCTGGTCTCTGCAAGGGTGAAGGGACACCCCCAGGGGGCCTATAAGCCCAGAGTGTTACCAAGCAAGAAGCTGGAGACCCAACCAGGGAAGGAAGGATTCTTCAGAAGACCAGCTGGTCCCAGCAGACTAGTCCTGTGAAAGAGGGCTTAGCTCTAGAAGTAGGTTGGATCTAGAAGTAGGTAGGATCTAGACCGTGGGGGGCTCAAACCTCCAGAAAAAGGAGTTTAGGCCTTTTATTTTCCTGAAGGTGCTCAGGACACTTTGAAGGTGTCCGACCATCTTCTCGCCCTGATCAAGAAAAGACTCTGCCAGACCTCCCCTCACAGGGCAATGACCTCCCCCAAGCACTACGAGAACCATCGTCAGCACTTCCTATTGCCTTCCAGCCCGTTTGCCATGGCAGAGCTCAGAAAAGGCCAGGAAGGGCCAGAAACCTAAGGGCCACGGAGCCCTTGGTCCCACCATGGCCTACTGCCTTCTGTGTCTGAGGAGTGGAAAGAACAGAGGCTCTGGAACCAGGCAGGGTCAGCGGAGCCCCAGTGCAGCGACTTCCTGTCCACGGGACACCTCTTTCCCCATCCTTAAAGTAAAAATAGTGCTGTCACTAACCCAGAGTGCTGTTGTGAGGGTCAAAGGAGAAAATATATAAATGTGATCTGCACAGAGGGACGCAGACCACCTTGACCCCAGAGGCTCTGGATTAATATCGGCCTCCCTCTGTGCCCCTGTCTGCAGCGGTTCTCCCCCTCAGCATCGGGGCCTGCCTCTGCCCCACTGTTTCCGCAGCTGGGCTTCTCTGCGGCCCCTCTCAGCCCTGAGCCACAGGCTGCCGCTCTCTGGATCATTCTGCATCATGGCCTTGTCTTCTTGGTTGGCCCACAGCTTCCTCTCTGCCTGGTTTTGTCTAGGCCCTTGAAAATGGCCCCTTGTTCTATCGGTCTGTCTGTCTTCTTTTCTGCCTCTCTGTCTCTGTCACGGGCTTTCTCACAGTCTCTCTCCTTATCTTTGTCTCGATGTCTCCCAAGCTCTTAGCCCTGCCCTCCCAAACCCCTTTCCGCCTGTCTCCACGTGGCCTTCACTGGCCTATCTCATGTGCAGATCTCTTTGAATACCTTTTATTTCCTCATCCCTACCCCACCCCCATCCTTCAAACTCCCCTCCCTGGAGGAACTGCTGGGAGGAGCCCAGCAGGATGGGAAAGCGCACAGAAGGTAGTGTTTTCTCTGCAGAAGAGCTATAAATCCCTTCCTTAGCTGCCTGTAGAAAAGTACCTGCCTTACTGGATCTCAGTGCTTAGGGATGTGCAGGGGTAGGACAAGGGGTACAGACCGGGGCAGGACTTGGCCTTGACCCAGGACTGGAGGAAAGAGGATGGAGGCTGAGGGTCCTCTCCAGGTCTGTTCATATCAAAACCACCCTCTCTTCCCAGCAACTTCTGCTCAGCTCAGCCCAGCCACCAATAAACAGTATCTATGCAGGCTGTGGGGACACTGAGGCATATACGGACCAAATCTGGGACCCCGAAAGGACCCCAGCTGTTAATTTCACTCCCAGCCATTGTCTGGGTTGCCCTCCCCACTTCCGGACTCACAAAGGTCTCAGGCACTCATTAGCACGACTATTTACAAATCTAAAGCCCTATTCCCTGGAGGCATTTCCCTTCTCATCCCCACAGGGTTCTTTAGTTTGCCCATTTCTCGTCCCCCACCACAAACCGCCGCCAACCTATTCTCACCGCCAACCTATTCTCACCGTTGCTTTAGCCCCTTAGGTGGTGTGCTGGAACCAGTATTTGCCCCAGGCGCCTCCTGACTCCCTGCTCAGTCCCAGGCACAGCGGGCCCGGAGACACCAGACCTGGCCCCAGCAAGATGGAAACTCAACAGTCCCAAGCACAGAGATGGGGGTCACTGCTCACCCATAACTCCGATTTGGCCAATGAATGTGCTTTCCTCATACTGCACGGTGTTTTCAAATCTTTTTAATGAGTTGCCAACTTTTGAAAAATTGGAAAGTTCCACATTAAAATGTATTTGTCAGGCTTCTGCTTCAGAGCAGTCAGCCAAAACAAGGAGTCTCTTCCCCTAAAAAAGAGAAAACTCCAAATAAGCCCCCAAATATAATTTTTCTTGAAACTGTCAGAGAGTGGAGGTTGCCCTCCATTCAAGTGCTTGAAATCTGAAGAAAGAGAGACCAAGCCGAGGAGAACTGAGACAGGAAGACAGAACAGGAAGCCTGGCTCAAGGGGAAGGGGCGGCCTCCATCCCCTTGGGACAGAGAGACTAAGCTCAATTTAAAGAGCTGCTCTAGGCAAACATGACCCCCAAGACTCTGGAATCCCCACAGCAAAAGGACTTGAGCCCCACTGAGAGGCTCGTTCCCACCAAGCTCACAGGAAGGGCAGCAAACCAGATGGAAGCCAAAGACAAGACACTTGCCCCCAGCAGAGCTGGCCTGGAGAGAGGATCCAGGGCCCCATGAGAAAGGAAACTCACCCCGTCCTCCACCTTCCATATTCAGACCCTCCACTCATAGGAGGAAAAAGCCTTAAGGCAATGGAGGAGGGGCAGCAAAACCAGCTGCCCCCCCAGGACCCAAGAGAAGATCCCCCGCTGTCCTCCTCCACCAGGGAAGAGAGCTAAGAATAAAACTTTCACCTAAGTAGGGTGGGCAGGAAACACAGAGGTGTGAGCCAGAATCAGGCCCCAGCAAGAACTCTAGTCAGAATGGCCTCCACCTGCAGAGTCCTTCTCAACACCTGGTGGGCACAAAGCCACTGACCCACTGATCTCCAACATTGCACTTTCTCCCTACAAAACTTCTGTTTCTTGCACGTGTCACGGTCAGATGCCTGTAGAGTGTCTCATTCAAAGTCAAACAACTAGCTAAGTGGCAGAGCCGGACCAACCCAAACAGCCTGGCCCAGAGCTCCTGCCTCTAATCGCTGCATTAGTAGCCACCTCTGCCAAGGTTTTGTTGAGCCTGTCTGGTCTGGTTTGGGCAATCAGCTCTACCAACATATGTGGCTGCCCGTGATGGGGGAAGTTCAGTGGTCTCCCAAATGCATGTGTGACAGGGGCCTGGGGCACCCTCACCCCGGGATGTTCTGTTTGCCCTCAAGCTTTCCAACCATGGGGCACAAAAGTCAAAGTTTGGAGAGGCTTAGGAAATAACAAGATTTGGACCAGGGCTTGATCAGGGGCATATGCCAAAGACCATGTGCAGAAATCTCGGCTTAGGGCACATTAAAGGCTGATTGTCTCAAACCAGGGGACCAAAGCTCCAAGTGGAGCTGTCAGACGTGACATCACAGCCTCTATAGACTTCCTGTCTCCCCACTCTGCTCCCTCTTTGAGTGGACGAATGAGTGCTTAAGCTCATAGACATGTTAGCTAATCATGTAGTAGGTGCTCAACAAATACTTATTAAAAAACACTTACTACTGGAAACAGTAAATAATTGAATAAAGGAACAAGTGATCAGCATGCGTAGCCCATAATCTGCCTTCTCTCTGTAAATTTGTGTTTGAACTGGGCTGAATTATGTCTCTGGCACCAGACAGACCCACTGGCCCCAATAAACAGCTTCTAGAGCACCTTTCCTCCCTTAGCACATCTGGGTGGTCTCTATTAGGGGTTCTCAATGAAAGGAACCCATTAAATCAGATAGACGTGAGCGACAGGTTAGAAACCGTAGCAACCACAAGAGCAGACGCCAGGCAGAAGAGTATCTGCGGTAGGTTTTGGTGGGGGCCAGATACACTCCTCCCCCCCATCTCTTCATTCATAAAGTGGGGGGAAATAACAGTATCTGCTTCATGCAATGGCCATAAATATTAGGTGAGTTAATATTAAATATGAGTTAAATATGTAGGAAGGCACTCCGCACATGAAAAAATTCTGTGGATGTGGTTTTGACTTCAGAAAACCTAACTGAAAATGGCTTTTTTTTTTTTCTATTTGGCAATGAAACACCGTTCATTCATCTAGGGCCACAAAATGCTCCAGCTCCTGCCATAAACCTACTTGGGAAAGCCAAAGATATAGCCATCAGAGAATGCAGGAGAAAACACTGAGATCCCAGGTCCAAAATGTCAACTTCTGGGCCGTGTAGACAAATATCTTAGTCTTACTAATCCCCGGGAATCTGCTTTTCTGCCTCCATCCCAACAGGCATGGCGGTCCACCCATGGTCCCTCTGCTGCAGCCCTGAAGTAAATATACTTCATGGGTCTTTCAGGACCTTGGAGAGCTGCCCTAAAATAGAAAATGCTGAGGCCAGTCCCTGTTAGCAGTCTCTGGGGAGAGCATTCTGGAGTCTCCAGGAGGTCAGTGTCCCTTTCCATCCAGCATGGCAGTCTCCTTCCCCACTCCATGCCTCCTCCATGAACCTAGAGCCCTGCCTGATTAAACAGCCAGCTCCCCCCTGAGACCCAGAGGTGCAGAGGCCATTTGCCAGTGCATGGGGCTGACAATCTGAGAGACGCGAATGTCAGGCAAGATCAATAAAGCTCTGAACGGATTGGAGAAATGAGGTTTGAGCCTTAGCGTACATGCTTAGCCAAAGCCCTGGAGACCAGGATGGATAAAGGTGATGAATGCTGCAGTCGGCAAACATGGCAGCCCCAGGCGAGAGGGCAGGGAAGCCAGCCAAGAGGAGGATCCTGGGGAATGTAAAGAACCTTGGGCTGGGAGCAACAAGGTCTGGGGTACAGTGTGAGGTCTCCACTAATTCCCCACCTCTGCACAGATTTCAGGCTCTGGAACCAAAGCTCTAGGTTCAAATCCTGGCTCCACCTCCTACCAGCAGTGTGACATTGGAAAAATCACTTCCCCTCTCTGACTGTCAGGTGTTCCCTCCAAAAAGTGGGGTTAATAATAGTACTCACATCACAGCGCTGTTGTGAGGATTAAATACATCAGTAATCGGGAAGCATGTGGAAGAGTGTCGAAGGCACAGCAAGCACCCAGTTAAAGGTTAGCTGATGTTATTAATGATAAAGAGGAGGTGGAGAGGAGGGTTGTTCTGGGAGGGATATGGCTAGCACCTAGAGGACTGACCCTGTGCATTCTACTCGTGATTCAAGGTACATATCACAGAATGGCTCCGAGTGGCAGGTCACTTCCTTCATCCAAGTACTCAAGGAAGCGATAGTCACCTGTAGCAAAATTAGGGGAACGTTCAGCTCTGTCATGCTCATTGAGGAAAAGCACAATGTACTTTAACAGACATGGAACTTCACCAGCAATTCAAAATCTTTTTCCAAAATTTGGGCTCTCGACTATTTTCTCCTCACTTGCTGGCTGGGAAATCTAATCTCCATGCAGAAAGCAATGGTCCAGGTGTCACTCACCTGCCAAATCTGGAAGGGCAACTATCTGGAATGTTAGGTGGAGGGTGATTTTTAAGACACAGTAAGGAGATCTGAGATCGACTGGCAATGTCTGCTGTGGGCAGTGGTGGAACAGGAGCCCGGTCCTGCCGTTCCTGGTCAAGTTATCCTGCAAGGGGCTTCCACTTTGGATAACCTAGCAGCTCACAAAAGTCACCAGTGAGACAAAGCAGAGAAACAGCAAACTAAGGACCCACTTTTCTGTGATAGGGTGCATCCAATAGAGTCATCTCTGCACCCGGGATCTGCCATCTTTTCCCACAGCCAAAGGGACCTATGAAATCATTTCAGCACAGAGAAAGGGGATGAGGGTTCTGCCACTAACATGCTGTGTGGTTTTGAGCAAGCTCTTTCCTCTTTGAGCCTCAGTTTCCCCATCTGTAAAATGAAATGGATAGACCTTAGAATTTAAGGAAAGGGTCAGATCCTTATACTATAGGTATGCTTGACCTTGATTCTGATGACACAGGAGAATGGGTCAGATTAGGGCAAGACCGCTCTGAAGTGAGAGCCAAATGGCGACAGGGGCCTATGAGAACAGGGGGCATCACAGCAGCCCTGTGGCTGTAGTCAGTTTACCCAACGGCAAATGTGAATTTCCTGGATTTCTCAGAGCCATTTACAATATGATACATCCAAAGTGAAGTTCTCATTCACATTCTCTGCCAAAACGACTCCTCCCACATATAAGTAAAGGTAACCATTTCTCACCCAGATATTCAATCCAAAAACTTTGGGAGAATCTCTGATGGCTCCCATTGCCGTACTGCGCATCAGCAAACCTTCCTGGGTCTACCTCTGAGGATAAACTGAAGCTACCTCTCTTGCCTCTTCTGCCTCTTGCCTTGGCCTTCCCTCCTACTTCTCTTCTGTAATATCAGTTCTTCCCACAGACCCGTGACGGTCTTACTCCAATGATCGTGTCACTCCCATTTAAATCCCCTCCACCACGTCAATTCTATTACATTCAGGATCAAATTCAAATCTCTTACTATGGACTACAAAACCATGCTATCCACCTCGCCAAGTAGTATTTAGCTTCTAGGAGGAGAAACATTTCTCAGGAGATAAACAGAATCTCTCTGGACGGGAGAAAGGCCTGGCATTTCGTGACTTTTTCAAAATATTTTCAATAGGAATTTGGAGGCTGTTTGTTCATCTGACATTTATCTTCATTTGGTGTGGGAAATGGTTGAAAGACACGGAGGGCGGGGGCATTGCTTATAAATGCTGGGTGGCGGCAAAGGAGACCTCTTACAGGAATCCATCACAAAGAGGAGCTGTGGCCACTTGGCTTGATGAAATCAGCCCCATCTGCTTTGATTTATTCAGCCAGGGTGCCCCCTGATAGCTTGACTCATTTGAAGGATAATTATCCACAGTGTTATAAACGCCAGTCCCTTGTCCCCAGGAAGCTGGTGTCAGGGAGGTTAGACGAGTGACAAGTGACCAAGCATGTCCAATCATTGCTCACACCCCAGGAGAGGTGGCGAGCCAGGGTCGGGTCACTGGGCCCGGGCGTGTGCGCAGGGGTTGGTGGTCTTCGCCTGTTTCCTGAATATCAGAGGTGCAGACTCCCTTTCCAGTCTGCTCCTCCCCAAAGTGACACCTTCCAGGACAGAGCTCAAGTCAGCACCTGGATGTAGCCACTCACTGTCGTAGGGTTTGTGCCCAAAGTTCTCTGTGTGTCCCTCCAGCTTCACTCCACCTGTTTTCCACCCTCTCCGGGCCCAGGAGGCTAACTTCTGGGGTTTATATCAGTTAGCTCCCTTGTAATATAGCTTCAGGCTCGGTGTGGCCCCTGGGTGGTGCCTACAGAGCTATTGGAAGGAAGGAGACTCAGCCCAGTGCCTGGTACATGGTGGATGGAAAATGACCGTATCTCTTATTATTATATATCAAGCCACTGAGCCATATGGTTTAACATCCTAAGTCATCTTACTGCTCTGAGTAAGACAGCACTCTGGTCAAGAAACGCAGGCTCTAGGAACACCGGGCTGGTTGGTAGAGCGTGCAACTCTTGATCTGGAATTGTAAGTTTGAGCCCCACATTGGGTGTAGAGATTAATTAAATATAAACTCTTAAAAACAAAAATATCAGAAAGAAACATGGGCTCTGGCATTGAACTCAACCGGGTTATAGTGCAGCCCTGACAATGAATAGCTGTGCAGCCTCAGGCATGTAACGCACACTCTCTGAGCTGTGGTCTCCCAGAGAACAGGAATTGGGTCAGAAGGTCTTGGTGAGAATAAGGCAGAGAAAGTACTCAGCAGTGCACCTGTTGCTTTAATACCAATACTGGCGGTTGCTGCGTTGCTGTGAGTGGCCTTACTTTAGAGGAACACTGAGCCATTACCACCCAGTACCCTTCCTTCCAGATGGCTATAATTCTGATTCTCGCTCCTTTATTGAAGCTATAGCTAGGCAGGCTCGGGAGGAAATATTTATGTAAACCAGTGACTCTCTAACCCACTTGCACATTAGAATCGCCTAGGGAGCTCGGTGAATTCTTATACCCAGAAGGCAGCCCTGACCAATAAAATCAGGATCTCGGGAAACGGGACCCAAGCATCAGAGGATTAAGTCCCTGGCGTCCAGGGTGTGCTGAGAAATGCTATCAGAGAGTTGTTCCAGAGGCTGATTTGCATACATATGAATCATCAAAGTCTCGAACAGTTTTTGGAGGCAGATATGAATTTGCCCCCTTTACTCTAGAAGGAAACTGAGGCACAGAGCAGAGAAGGGACATACAGGGTAGAGGTCATCCCCATTCCAGGAAGCTGAAGCCTGCCCCAGCGATCCCTACATGGTGTAGAGATGGAACCACATGGTGGCATTTATGAGGAAATCACTTGGTGACCATCACCCAGGCGGCCCAGGGTTCCCTGCTGGGAGCAGTGGCTTCAGTGGAAGAATGCGGCTTCACAAGAACTCCCAGGGGCTTGCATGGTGCAGCCCAGGGAGGAAAACCAAGAGCTGGCTTTAGTCTGCCTTTGTGTGGGAACTCAAGCCAGGCCCTCCCTGCTCTGCCTGTTGGTTTTGAAATCTAGCAAGGGAAAGGTACATGCAATGGAAGATTCTGGAACAGGAAAAAGAATCTTAGTAATGAAATCTACATAAAGTCCATAGTTGACTTAATAACATTGTCTTGGTGTGAACATTTCGGTTTTGCTAAATGTGCCATGGTAAGGTGAGACGGGAACATCACCAAACGCTGGGTGATGGATGTTCCAAAAGTCTCTGAAACTGTCTCAGCTAATCTGCAAATGTTTAATAAACAAATAAGTGAAAAGATGTGCCAGAGTCTATCTTCCTTTCTACCACATCCCCAGGAATCTTGCTGAAGCCCCAAGCCCCAGCCCCTGCAAATGTAACCATACTTGGAGGTGGGGACATTGGAGAGATAATTTGGCTAAATGGGGGTGTCAGGAGGGCACTAACCGGATCTGGCATTCTTACTAGAGGCGGCGGCCAGCCTCCAAAACCGTGAGACCACAAACCCCTGCCATCAACAGCCCCCCACTCCCCACCCCAGGCTCTAGTACTTTGCCTGGCAGCCCAGCAGACTAGTGCAGCTCCCTGGGGGTACTTCTGGGCAGCTCCTGAGGAAGGGGGAGACAAAGAAGAAGGGGAGGGGGCAGGAAAAGGAGAGGGAAGAGGCAGAGATGGTGGAGATGAGGGCAATGAAAGAGAGGCAAGGGGAGAAGTTTCCAGAAGAAAAAGAAGAGAAGCCCTGCAGTTGAGTCCCAGTCAAGATGGGCTGTATGGGTTATTAAAATATTGACAACTTCCCTAATAGTTGGGAACAGTTGCCCCAAGTGGGCCCCAGCCAGCCCGTCCCCACCCAAGACTCCCAGCTATCCCCCAATGCAAGGGAGCTCCAGACCCAGCCTTTCAAACATCGTGGTCCTGATAGGACAGGGATGTCCGGGCGGGTAATAAATATCCTCTCACCCTGTCCCCTTATCCCTTACCAATAATTCTGTGTGCCCTCAGGTGCCCTGACCTCCTGGTCCCCTGTTTCTTTATCTCTAAAATCCTGGAGTTCTTCCGAGTATTGAGCAAGATCACAAAGGGAAAGGTCTCAGTACTGGTGGCTCAGCGGTCCCATCCCTAGAGGTCTTTCTGTATTTGTAGTTACCAGGGGACAATTACAACTGACAACTCACTTGTGCCTCCTGGTGGCCGGGATGATAATGCCGACGCTCATCATAACCAGGAGGAGTTGGGGTTAGGGAGTGGTCTCTTGGGTTGGCAGACGGCACAGAAGCAAATCCACTGACCACACCCCATGCCCCACACAGTCTAGGGACCTCAGGCTCCAGCAGGTTCTGCAGGGGGCGCCTGATGATCTGATGCAGACTCGCCCTGGGATTCACAGAGCTGGATTTGGGAGGCTGAGTTAAGCCAGAAGAAGGAACACAGGCCAGGAAAACTGAAACAGAGGCCAGGGATGGTGAGAAATACAAATATAGAGATGTTTATGGGAAGGCAGCTGGAGTTCCCCAGATCCCCAAGATCCAGCAAGGGGGCTGTGGGGCTGGGCCTGCCGCCTCTCCTGGTGAGGATTTACTGAGCGCCTACTAGGTGCCCAGTGCTGAGCTTGCCCTTCTGCATTTATGCGTAATACAACCCTGCTGGGTCCTGCCAAAGCACCCATTTCACAGACACAGAAAACTGAGGACACGGGATACACGGTAACTTGTTCAAGGCCAAGTTAGAATACATGATGTAGACCAAGAGGTAACATCCTATTCAATAAATGTTTAGATACCATCAAAAAAAAAAAAAATTAAGCGGAAAAGCCAAGATGGAAACCCAAGTCTCTGTGACTTCTACATGCACACTGCCCTCCCCCCCTGCCCAGGAAATCCTAAAATCTTCCCTAGCTGGGGCAGGTCTGCTTCCCGGTGCGAGCTGTCTGCCGGGTGGCTGGGCAGGGGCAGGCAAGGTGGGGCTAATGGCCCTGCTGTCTGGTCCGCCTTCCAGAGCTTTGGCGTCCACCTCTCCCAGCTCCTCACACCAGGTGGTAGGAGGGGGGAGGTGGCCACATCTGGGATGCTGACCGTTGGTTGGCGGCAGGTGGGGTACCAAACACCATGGCAACACGACCATGTCAACAGTAATCGCTTTTGCCACACTGCATCCCAGGCTTCGACATGACGGGCGGGGCTGCAAATGGCCTGACAAGTCGGGAAATGAAGACTGAGAAGCACAGTGGAGGGAGCTCAGTGCTCTGCAGCAATGAATTCCGCCATGGGAGGAAGGAGGGAAGTCATGCCCACATGCTGGAGCTAGGACCATCCCCACCCCTCCTCCTCCTCCTCCTCTACCTCCTAGAGCCCAGGGGTGGGGGGGGGGGGTGCCTGAACCCCTGCCATTCTTTCAGGCTCCTGACATATTAAAAAATAAAAGAATGCCCCCACCCAAAAAAACCTCACAAGAGTCACGGCACATTTCTAGTGAGCGTGTTAACATTTTAAAACCCTCAGGAAAAAAAAAGGCAAAGCAATGTAATTATACTTTTCATAAGATAATTATGGGAGTTCTAAAATATTATCAAATTTGTGTTCCCTATGGGCAGTGAGGTCCAGGTTTGGGACATAAATTTAAAGTTTGAGAATAAATGACTTCTTACAAACCTGTTGGTGGATCTGAATATAATGGTGTGTAAGTCTTATTTGGATGTGATGGCAGGAATATAAGTCATGTGTGTGTGTGTGTGTGTGTGTGTGTGTACATTCGTGTGTCTACACACATACTCGCCAACATTTATTATGTACCAGAACACACAGTAAAGTTTTGTAGAGTCATGCATTTAAATCTCAAAAACCTTAGGAGTAGCTATTGTTACCAACCCCATCTTGCAGATGAGGGTACAGAGGCAAAGACAGGCTGACTGACTCGCCCAAGGTCATACAACCACTGAATGGCGCAGTTGGGATTTGTGCTCAGGGCATCTGTCTGCACAGCGTGTGTTTGTAACCTTCATGATGGGTGCATCTTTAAGTCTTCAGAGAAGGTGAGGTCTGGGCCACAGGGACCTCCTGATCACCCCCCTCCACTAAAGGAACACAGAGTCTTGCGGGTCAAAAGTACTCCCCCTAGCGCACGGCCGCACAATTTTGGCATATCCATCAGCAGCAGGCCCCGGAACACTACCATCCCAATAACTCCTACTCTTCCGCTTCCAACGGATTCCCTGTGCTGAACCAAGACTGTGCACGCCCGCTCACCCACTGGTGACATCAGCACTCAAGAACCCATCAGGGCTGGGGCGGGCTCAGTCAGAAGAACATGTGATTCTTGATCCCCCAGTTGTGAGTTTGAGCCCCATGTTGGGTGTAAAGATTAGTTACATAAACAAACAACAACAAAGAGTAACAAACCACAGCTGTGACAGCCATGCCCCCTCCAGCGTGGAGCCCACCCAGAGGATCCCCACTGGCCTCCCCAGCTTTCTTCACAGGCCTAGCTCAAGCACCCTCCCCAGAGAGCTCTTCCCCTCCCTGCCCCCGTCATGTTCATTATCATCCTTTTGAATTTTCTCCACGATGCTGACTCAATCTAAAATTTCCCAATCTATTCAATTACCTCTAATGCCAGTCTCTGTCCAGAAGAAGTTAAGTTCAAACATAAAAAAGCTACATCCCTAGCACCTGGTGGTCGGCACATAGCAGGTGCTCGATAAATACGTGTTGAATGAGTGAGGGCTAAGGTCCCATGATTAGCAACATTTCTGGGGAAAAGGAGGGATGGTTATTCTATACATTCCCATTCTCCAAAAGAGCCAGCTCTCCAACACGGTTTAAGTTACTATGTTGATACAACTATTGTTAAGACCATGGCAAATAAGGCGGTAGGGCAATACAACACAGGAGCCATCAGACCGTGAGAAAGTAGCCAAGGAGAATAAACTTGTCTGTTTGCTCACTCTCCACCAAAAAATAGCCTAAGCTAGATTTCTGCCCTAACTTCTCTCCCCTGAACACCCAGTATGTGTCAGGCTCTCTGGTTTAGAGGTCTGAACTTTCAAGCCCCCGTGGTTTTTATCCATCACCATTGTACAGATGACAAGAGCAAGCTCAGAGAAGCCCCGATAATTCACCCAATGCTCACAGCAAAGGAGAGGAGGGACTGAGGACTGCCTGGTGCCCAAAGCTTCATCCCATGGATGGATGTGGCAGGGATGGGCGCAGGGTGATCAGGGGGCGGGGGGGAGGGGGTAGCACTAGCTTCCTGCTGCAGGACTATATTCAACTCCTATCCCCACCAGAGCAATTACCACAAATTGAAAGGCTCCAAACAACACAATTTTGTTATTTTATAGTTCTGCAGGTCAGAAGTCCTGAAATAAAAGGGGCTGTGTTCTCATGGGAGGTTCTATAGGAAAGAAACTGACTCTGCCTTCTTCTTATAAGGACCCTGTGATTACACTGGACCCAGCAGATAATCCTGGATAATTTCCCATCTCAGAATCCTTAATCTCATCCTTTCACCAGGGGAGGTAAGAGGTTCACTCGTCCCCGGAACTGGATGTGCACACCTTTGGAGGACCTTTATTCCGTGTGCCACAGAGACTTGGAACATCCATCAGCCCGATCCCCATCATGGAGGAGAGGGCAAATACCAGTCCTGTAATATCAGAGAAAGCATCCACGCCTAAGAGTCAGACAAAATGCAGAGTCCCAGCTACAGGGGAGCCGAGAGCAGTCCTTCCACGGCGGGTACAACGGGCAAGGCGCTGTTCCAAGCTCTGTCTGCGGTTAACTCACTGAAATGCCACAACAGCTCTATTGGGTAGGCTCCATTTTTATCCTGTTTTACAGAGGAGGGAACTGAGGTGCAAAGCAGCCAAGGAACTTGCCCAACACAGCTGGTTAAGTGTGGGCACTTCAAGCTGGGCTTCAATTCCAGGCCCAGGGTCTTGACCACTCTGTCTTGGAGCTGGACCGTCGGCCAGGAGCCAACCCCTGCCCAGAGACAGTATGGACTATTAATGAGCCCCTTCTTGACATAATGCAGCTTCTGTTTCGTGAGGGCTTACGATGTGCCAGGCTGTGGGGCTGTGTGAAATCCCTTGAGTACATTGTCTCACCTAATCCTCCCACGACCCAGACAGAAACCTCCCCCTCTTTGTAGTGATGAGGTAATTAAAAGGAACGGGGATGGGGTTGGGGGGGGGGCGCAAAAGGAGTGATAAAGACAAATTTGAACCATGCGACTTTAAAATCAAGTCTGTTACCACCACTGTCCCGTGCAACTGGAGGCGGGAGGGAGGTGTTGCCAAGCCTCCAGATGGGCCCCCCACTGTGGCAGGTCTGTGGAGCCATGGTCTCCCTGCACAGAACCCGCTTTGCCCTTTAGCAGTGATCCAGGGGCGGGGGAGGCAGCGTCAATAATGCATGACATCCGAGAGATAAAGCGCTTCCGTAAATGCTGCTGGCAGAAACTCATCAATGGTGCAAGGGGGTTTTATGTTTCCCAGCTCAGATGAAGGCAGTTCCTGCCTTGCCTTGGGCCAGCATAAAGATGTGACCTGCAAAGGTTACATTTATCTCCCGAGACAGCCCCCAGCCCAGGTGCTGGGGCTGAGAGTGCCACTGGGACCTGTAAGCAGCTGCCCCCCCACGCCCTCTTCCCTCCCAAGCTTCAGCCTCTGGGGTGGGGCCTCGTGGCTCTGGATTTGGGAGTCCCCAGAGGGCTGCAATCAAGCTCCATGGACTTCCAGAATGCAGGTCCTGACCCCAACATCCCTTCACTCATTTGTTCACTCCTTCATTTGTTCACTCACCCAAAATGCATTGAGCAACTACTTGGTGCCAGACCCTGCCCTAGGTGCTGGTGAGGAATGGCAACCAAGACAGAGACTTCCTCTTAGAGAACATTCCAGAGACAGAGTACACAGCATGAGAATCTTCACACCAATTTAATCGGAGCAGAGACTTTTGGGGGGCAGGCGGCATCCCCAACGAAGATCAGAGTTTATGAGTCACAGAGCTGGTTACTTTTTCTTTTAAAGGTCACTGACTTGAAATCCCCATAATGGTGGCAGCCAAGTCTGGAAATCAGAAAGATGTCTTAAATGTAAGGGGAAATCTGAACTTAGCACAAGTCCTGGCACATAGTAGGTGCTCACAAAAATATTTACAGAAGGAAAGGTACAAGGGAGGGAAGGAGAGAAGGAGGGAGAAAGCTCAATTTTGGGGGTGATCATGTTTCCTGCTGAAAGAGACAGTGAGGCTGACAGTTTTATCGTTCAATTGTTTTGTATGGATTTTGAATAAAAAATAAATTGGCTTCTTTTAAAGAGGACAATCCTGAAAGCCTGGGAGATTGGTGGTGAATCATGCATGACTGCCCTTGGCATTCTTCCTGGCCGTGGGAACTCCCCATTTGCAGTCAGGAGATCTTAGAGCTCAGCGGGGAATGACCCCTCGAACTGCCCTCGCTCAGGCCTGTCCCTGGGGTCCCGAGGGAGGAAAGCGGTATCTTGAGGGAGCTCCCTCACCCTCTCTTGCTGCTCCAGCTTGCAAATAATGACCCAGAAAGGAAGGAACCCCGGTTGTGTTCATAGACTCTGTGTGGGATCCAGCCTGAGACCGGGTAGCAGCTGCCTCTGACTCCCTCTGGGATCTTGCTGGGCAGGGTCTCTTCCTCATCTGTAATATGGGCCTAAGAGAACCTCCCTCCCAGAGCCAGCCACAAATGAGCTTCCATCGCATCAAAATGAGTAAAAGTGTTCTCAAAGGTATGAAGGCGACTCTCTTCACCACGGACAGAATAAGAAGAAATTCATTGTTTAAAAAAACAAAGTTCAACAGAGTAAACTAAAAGATCAAATTGGCTTCACTGGGTGACTCATAAACTGGGTGACATCCCAACTAGCAGGTCGGAAGGAGGCCTGAAGAGGAAGGGAAGGCAGACTCCGGCGGGCAGAAGGGGTGCAGGGGCGGGGGTGGCAAAGAAGTTCTTCTAGCAAAGAGCTGCTTGTTTCAAGCCAGGTCACCTTCCCTTGAGGGACCACATGGGGACTACCCCCAAGTACCGACCAAGAAATTTCAGACTGATGGCTTAGGGATATATTCCAGAGAGGCTGAAACTGCAGCTGGGGTAAGGATGACTACTTGGTGATGTAGGCTTCGTACAAGGGACTCCATTTTGGGCCTGGTGTCTCTTTTTTAACCAAGTAAAGGAATGGAACTTTGGGCATACCCACAGGAACTGGCTCAACCAGAAATGGGCAGAGGGAAGCCTTGTCCATAAAGACCCATTTGTCTTTAGTGACAGAGGGAGGTTGAAAGTAAGCCCTTAGAGAGGGCCAAGGGCAGAAGGAGACACCCAGAAATCAGTCAGAATTCTTTCCGTTGTCCTTGGAAGAAAACAACTTAAAACAGTATTGTTGATTAAGGGGAATGGAATGGCACGTGTAACTTTGAAGTCCAGTTTTAAGCATGGCTATATCCAGATACCGAAGGATGGAATGTTACCAGGAATCTGTGTTTCAGTGCTGCCCATCACACTCGGGCAATTTCTCCCCTGCCAATGTGGCCGCAGCGGGCAGCCCCAGCAGAAAGAGAACCCTTTTCCAGTAGGTCTGGCAGAAGTCCCAGTGCTGGCTTTCGCTGGCTGCCTTGGGTCACATGAACCAACCACCACAACCAGGATGGGTGGCATGTGCTAACTGGCCGAATAGCGGTCACTGGTCAGCTCATGAGGCTAGAAGATCACCACATCACCATCCCCCGAAACAGCAGAGTTGAGAGTGAAAAGGACAATTCCTCATAGGAAGATCAGGGTACTGTTTCAGAAGATGGAGACATGATCACTGGGCAGGCAACAATGCCAGGTGGCTTTGGGGGGTTGCAGTGGGGAGGGTTTGCTTGGCCCTGACTCAGTCCTACCACTATCTGCTTTCAATTCTGTCTCCAGACATATAACACCAGACTCTGAGCTGGGGGACCCAAGCCGTTCATCCATCTCCCATCCACGTGTAGAGGAGGCACGCATCGGCCTCCCATCTTGTGTCTTGAAAACAAGCTCCCCATTTTCTGCCACACAGCTGAAAGCCAATATCAACTACTTCAATGCTTATCACCCCTGGCCCTGTTAATCACCTCTGGTGCTCTGGCTTCAGCCTGCTCAGCTCGGGGATGGTGCTTCTGAAGCTCTTCCTGCTTCTGTCCTCCACTTCAGACCCAAGCCAGTCCCTCAGACTTGCTGTTTGACCTTGGCATTCTCTAAAATGTGACCTGGACTCGTGCCTAGGGCACTTGCTGACTGCTTAGGAAATCATTTCTCCCGAACAGGCACAGAGACCCCAGGTCTACTAGACATGGGCACCCCCACCTCCTGGAGAAGGAGCAGCCCCTGGGAGATAAGACAAAGTAAGTGTGCTGGTCTCTTCGCCCCTGCTTTCAGACACACAGCTCCTAAAACCATGGGAATTTCCCAGGACAAAGGGCATTAAAGGTGTCTATTATTATGTTAATGAGATGACATTTGGCCCTCACCTAAGGGTGAGCCTTGGTTGTCCAGACAATTAACCATGTGACTAGGGGTCATAGTCACTGGTTTCCCAGGAACAGAGAAGAGCTGGAGGCTGAACCAATTACCAATGGCCAATGATTTAATCAATCGTGACTGTACGATGAAGCTTCCATAAAAACCCAAAAGGACTGGCTTGGAGACCTTCCAGGTTGATGACCACATGGAGATTTCGGGTGACTGATGCTCCCGGGGAGGGCATGGAAGCTCTGTCCCCTTTCCCCATGCCATCCCTTCTATCTGGCTGTTCCTGAGTTACACCATTTTATTTTATTTCATTTCATTTTTATTTTTAAAGCTTTATTTATTTATTTCAGCGAGAGACCAAGAGCGAAATGGGGAGGGGAAGAGGGAGAGAGAATCCCAAGCAGACTCTGCACTGAGCAGGGAGCCTGACGTGGGGCATGATTTGATGACCCTGAGGTCATGACCTGAGCTGAAACCAAGAGTCGGACGCTTAACCAACTTAACCACCCAGGCGCCCCAAGTGACATCATTTGATAATAAACCCTTAACCTGAGAGATCTGATGCTATCTCCAGATAGTATCAGAATTGAGTTGAACTGTAAGCCATACAGCTGGTGTCCCAAGAATGGCTTATTGGGAAGTGTGGGCCCCCCCTACCCACAGGGAGACTGGTGCTCAGAACCTGTTAGCCTCTGGTGACCACAATTAGTTCAGGGGTTCCCAGACCCCAGAAAAACACACGCAGAGATAGGGCCAAGTCACTTCTTTTTGTCTTTTTCCACTTGCCATTTGAAACTTCCTCCCGCAATTATGGAGCTGTTTCAGAGGGGCTTGTGTACAGCAATGCTAGCTGATGGAACAAATAAACTCCAGTGTATGTCTTACCATCTGAACTTTTATTTTTCCTCCCAAATGTGATGGCATGATATGGGTGTTCCTGGCCATTGTGGACACTGTGTTCAGGGAATCAGCAACCCAGGCTCCTTCCACCTTGTGGCTCCTTCCATTTTGGGGCTCCCCCATCCCCTAGGCCCTTGGAGCCTTCTGCATTCCCCTCGACACAGAGCTCAACCTACATCCTGGAGGTCCCAGCCACAAAGTGACTGTGAACGGGTCCACTCACATTCCATCGGTGACTCGGGTCACATGACCACATGGGAGCCAGGGAAACTTGGAAATGAGGCAGCTGCGGTGACAGTCCCCACACTAGGGAACACACAGATCTGCAAGGTATCTGACCATCTCTGCCACAGCATAATCTTACCATTTTATCATTAGTTGCTTACCACAGGTAAATTGCTTTTTAAATTGATTTATATTGTGCAAAGTCTCCATGTGTTAATATCTACCTTTTGCTTCCTCAGTTACGATCCCTGTGTTAACCAACAATGAGTGGCCTGCAGCAAATCAGGTCATTGCCAAGTGCCAGCTGGTGGGCAGCCCCGGGGTTCAGAGTGACTGGATCCCAGGTCACAGCCCCAGGAAAGGATTCTGGCAGTGAGGCTGAGTCACGAGAGGTCTAGATTTCACATGGCACACAAGAGACTTCATCTGACATAAGTCCATGTCCCAAATATCCATTTGAAACTCCCCCAAACCCCATGCCCTCCTTTACAAGCCTGGTAAACAGTGGTGTTTTGAGTGTATTTACCCAGACGGCGCCATGGGGATGAAGCAAGAGCGTGCCTATGTGCTGTGATCGCACAAGGCCACGTGTCCCACAGCCACCCCCAGAGTGTGTCAGGCACTGGGAACGGGGGTCACCTGGCCCAGCCGCAGGAGGGCACACGCTCTAAGCTCCCAGATCCACCTCTTATTCAGTCTGTGACCTTGAACCTAGGACTCACCCACGCGGAACTTCTGGTTCCTCATCTGAAAAACTGGAGTAACAGTATTGCCTGCCTCCCAAGAGTGCTGCAATCATCAGGGCCTTTAAGGTGCTTGGCCTGGAGTCTGGCACAGAGCAAGCATTTGGTAATGATTGGCGGTTACTAAGTGATTATTGGGAGGTCACTTAGCGGTTATACCCCCGGCTCTGGAGCATGTTTCTCCAGGATCCTTTAGAGAATATGCTTTTTGGGAGCACTGGGAGATTCACTTTTGAAGTCTAGAGTGAGAATGGCCGAGGGGCCCTGGGGGCTGGCTACAGGCACTCTGAGGACCCCAAGCAGCTGGCCACGGGGAAGGGCCATCTGGACCTCAGTGGTGTCAGGTCTAGACGTTGCATGAGGACAGGGCAGGGACAACACCTGCAGGACCTGAACTAAGTACTGGGCCAAGGGGCCAAATAGGAGAAGAACCATCATAGCTCAGGGCACCTGTGCCAGCCCCTTGCGACCACGCACACACACACGCTGCAAGCACTATTGTACCAACCCCACTTCTGGGAATTTTCCCAGAGGAAATCATGGGTTTGGTGCACAAATATTTATGAAAAGCAATGCTGATAATGATGGGAAATTGGAAACAACCTAGCTACCCAACAACAGGGGCTCCGTTAAACATAAATGGTGGCATGGTGAAATGGATCTCTATTTATTCAAATGGGAAAACATTCCTGATCCAGCATTTAGTGGAAAATCAGGCTGAAATAAGCCTCCTGGTTAAGAAAATACAGAGCCTCTGCCATGTACCAAGACTATACCAAGGATTTTGCATACAGTAACTCCCTTTGATCCTCACGCTAACCCCAAGACCCAGAAACCAGTTGCATGACGATTATGTCTACCAGTGAAAAGCAGGATCTGGGTCCCTGAAGGCCTCTTTAGGCTCTGCACTAGGCCCAGAATGCCTATACAGTTTTCTTGTTACAGAATAAACATACACACACACACACACACACACACACACACACACACACACACACGTCTCCCTAAGCCAGCATTAATGATGTTTTCTGTCCATTGCAGCCAGACACAATCCTAATTCATATAATCTGTAAATGGCACGGATGGTGGATCGAAGTGCAGAAGATACAAGAAGATCAGACTTGTCTCTGGGGCTGCAGTGATCCCTGCTCTCCTCCTTGCCTGGCACAAGCACCCATCATGGTCATCGCCAGCTCCAGCTGAGCCCACGGGCCCACCCCCAGCACGAGCCTTCCAGAGCCTGGGGAAGCCAGGATGCCCGCCCCCCACCCCGGGGTCCTGCCTCCTGATCTCCTGGCTCAGGCAGGTCCATCCCCAGAAAGACACTTCACATCTCCTCTGCTCATTGGAATTCAGTCACGTCAGAGCAGCCCACAGGACCTGAATGCAATTTTCTCACTGAATTATGCTAAATCCTTCAGGGAAGAAGGCAAAATTATTTAAAACCTATAAAAACTAAAGCAACATTCTGGCTCTATATTTTAACTTTCTGATCATTATTTAGAGTTAACCTTTTCTGCTGCTAAATCACAAACCCATTTTGCTGTATATCAGGCAGCAGGGGCCATAAGGCGTAGGGGAAAAAAAAAACCCAGGCAAAGAGGATACCTGGGGATTGCTTCTTGGGCTCTGGCAGATAATAGAAATCGAGGTGGCATTTTGCTCTTAGAAATCAAAAGTATCAAGAGGTGATTCATTGAAGCAGCAGAAAAATGAATTGTAGCTGCGTTGTTATAAATATTAGAGCAATAGATTAGGGCTGCAGTGTGTTTCTGTGGAATAATGCACTGACTGGCAAGATGAGAATTCACAGAACAGGCAGATGAAGGACTGAATCCTGTGCCTGGGATCTCGGGAAATTATTTATTCCCTCTAAGCCTCAATGCCCCCATATATAAAATGACAAACATATATATAACTCATTGAATTACGAAGTAAGTACTATATTTTTATTGCTATCTCTCAGGTGGACAAAACAAGGCCCAGAGAAGTCCACTGACTTGCCTCTATGGTGAAAAGTGGCAAAGCTAAAGGCCCGATTCCAGGCTGGTGACTTGAGGGACAGGATTGCTCTGCAGAGTAAGAGAAGGGACGTAAATCGCAGTGCTTGGCATGTAGCAAGTGCTCATTAATTGCTGGAGGAATCACTTGTATCCATTTGTACTTACAATCAAACACATATTGTTTGGATAAATATGTTGTGCCAATAATCTTATCAATACCAGCTTGATTCCCCTTTGTCATTTTCTCAGTGTCTACAACAAAACCCCCGGAACAATTGGATGCTCATTATTTTGCTGTTCTTCTGGCCCCTTGTAGGTTTCCTTCATGGGACTTTAATGCAATTCATTATTCAAGTGATCAGCTTGTTCATAGGCAACTTCCACTCCAGCCCCAGGGGTCTCAGAATCACAGCACCTGGGTGTCTCCTGCTTTCATCCCCAGCATCTAGAAAAGACCCCGCACTCTTGGGTCTAGTGAGGGCATCCAGACAGTAAGCACGCAAACTTGTAAGTATTTGGAATATTGGCAGCTTCTAGACTGTTTGGGCTGCTACCAGAAAATATCATTGACTTAGCGGCTTAAAAAACACATATTTATTTGTCACCATTATGGAGGCTGGGGTGTCCAAGATCAAGGTACCAGCAGATCTGGTGTCTACGGAGACCCCTGTGCCTGGTTTGCAGATGACTGTCTTTTCGGCAGAGAGAGAGAGAGATCCTGTGTCTCCCCCTCTTCTTACAAGGGCATTAATCCCACCAGGAGGACCGCACCCTCAGAGCCTATTTCCCAATGGCCTCTCCTCTTAATATCATCACACTGAAGGTCAATATCTCAACATATAAATCTCAATATATAAACATGTGCAGACATGACATCCCGTTATAACCGGGGTGTAAGCGCGGGGAGAACCACACGAGTGGGGCAGAGGCATTATTTTATGTAGCTCTCAGAGACATTCTCTATCAGTAAGACAGCTCCAAGGGAGCAGATGGATGGGACAGGGAGTGACAATTTCTGCAGAAAGAGCTTCTCAGGCAGATGCCGAGAGCAAAGGCCCTGAGGTGGAAACGTGCTTGGATGCTCAAGGTCAGGGTTGCTGGAATGGAGTGGGTCTGGTTCAAGGGGCAAAGGAGATGAAGTCAGAGGACATGGGGGCAGCCGACAGAGGGATGATCGTGTAAAGGGAGTAAAAACAGAAAGAGACACTACTGTGTTCTTCTTCACTTTCACTGACCAACATCAAGGGACCGACATGATGCAGGGTTGGCTGGCTTGGGAACATTGATGAGCTTGGAGCAACTAATATGAAATTGCAGAGTCTTTGTCCTAAGGAAGAGAGATGGGGCATGGCCACCGTCTCCCAACACTCAAAGGGCTCTCATTCCATCTGCCATGAAGGCAGAAGACAGGGACAAATATTTTACAGTCCCGCTAGCCAGATTTTTTCTTCTGGGAAGATGTGGTAGACATGTGCCCTTTTCTCCCAGAGAAGAACAAACAGAATCCCTGGATATGGTCCATACAACAAAGCTCAGAAGCCTGAAAGGTGGAGCTAAGAAGGCAGACCAGTCAGAAAACTGGGGAGCCAAGGGCAAACAAGAGCGTGAGTTTGCTGGGTCTTCCTTTCCCTCCCGACAGATCTCAGGCTTGGAATCTGGGAAAGCAGCAACTTGGAAAAACCCAATAGTCATAGATAAAAAGAAGCACTGACAAAATTCTGATCTCTCTAGCTCAAGGATGAGGAGGGGGGGCAGCCTAGCATACCCGGCAACTTTTAGGCAGTAATCACGCTGCTGTAACCAAACACTAAAAAAACCCCCTGTGGCCTTATCACCACCCGCACCAGCAAATACCAAGGGAAGAGCCCACCTCCACACTTGTGAGGCGGCAACAAGGCATCCCAAGCCTCCCACTAGGGTGAGGACCAACCACGTTGCCAAGTTGACTTCAGCAGTCCATTGATTTTGTAAAATATTACTGTTGAAGTATAGCGTTTGTGCCTCAGTTAAAATCACGACAATATAAGCAAAGTACATCTGCCTGGTGACTGAACAACAACAACAAAAAATTCTGATACGAAACAGCAGGAAGAACCCAGGGATCTTTCCAGCAATCGGGTGGCTAAGGTGACTGGCTCAGGGAAATGCATGCGGGCCACACCATCCAGGAACAGGCCAAAGACTTTCATTCCAGCTGTTGGGCTGGAGTGGTTTTTATGCTGCTCCAAGGAAAGAAAGTCAGTCTGAGATGGAACCAACACAGAGAAAGCAGCGCTCAGTGAGAGAGAGAGACTGAATCGAGTAACTTCTGTTAGAAACTGGATCAAGCTAGACCTGAAGCTATTTTTTTTGGTCTCTTCTATTACCTGAGCCAACAAATTCCCTTTATATTTAAGCTGCTTTGGTTCATTTTCCACCTCCAACAACCAAGAGAGTCCTAAATGGCAGCAGTGTATGTGGTATGAGCTCCTCACTGCAGGTGTGCAAGCAGAGGAGGAATGGTAGTCTGGGTAGGATGTGATGGCAGGATTCCAGCCATAATAGGAGGCTGGACAACAGAGTCCTTCTAAGGTACTGGATAACCTTCCAGGACCTTCTTGTAAGGTTCTAGGACTCTTTGTTAAGCAGTTAGGCAAAATGCCCATATTTCCCAGAAGGACGAATTGCCCAGGGATCACTGGCTTATGCAGACCCTTCTCTGAAGTCCAGTCTGGTGGCTCCTCACTGTGGACTGCAACACCCTGTAAGATCTGGCCACTGCTCGCCTCTCTGACCTCACCTCATCCCCTGACACTCCCTCTCCTCCTGTTCAGTACTTAAATACAAGAAGCATGTTCCTGCCTCAGGGCCCTGAAATGCTCTTCCTCCAGACCTTTCCATGGCTGGTCCCTTCTCAGCTCAGCCCAGTTCCCTCCCCAGAGAGACTCCACCATCCCTGACTGCCAAATCTAAGTTGCTCACCCCTCCCCTATTGCCGGGGATTCTCTGAACCATTCGCATGTCTTATTTACTCATAGCATCTTTCACAGTCTGAAATTACCTGAATTTTCACTTGCTAATGATCTACACCTCCCAGATAGAATGTAACCTCCATGAGAGCTAGGACTCCATATCTGTTGTGTTCACTGCTATATCCTTGGAGTGCTGATTAGTGCCCAGTGGGAGGAAGAAAGTAAAAGAGCAACAGAGAACAGAGACAAAGGACAGATGCCAAGAGCCAGGGTAGGGAACTGCAGTCCACAAGGCCCTTCTATCACCTGGGGACCCTCTGAGCAACCTTCAGAGGTTTGGAGGTCCCTGGTGGCCATGTGGAGAAACAGCTCACATAAGCACACTTGACACATCTCTGCCCCCTCTTTCTTTCCCCTGCTCCCTCATTTCTGCTCTCCAGAATCACCTCCTCAACAGAGTAACTGTACCCAAAACTTAGCCCCAGGCATTGAGTTCATGGGCACATAAATGAAGGCAGACTTTCAGCCAGATCCACCCAAAGACACATGTGGAAATGTTCATCACAGCCTTGTTCACGGTGATAAGGGGTGGGGCTAACATAGGTGCCCAATACCAGGGGGAACAGATACTAAGACGGAGTCAGATGCAGCAGAATAAAGGAGAAGAAACCCCATGGGAAGGTTTCAGATACATAACAATGAGGGGAAATATAACAAGCTGCTGCTTCTGTCATTAAAAAAGAAAACAGGGGCTCCTGGGTAGCTCAGTTAGTTAGGTGTCGGTCACTTGATTTTGACTCAGGTCACGATCTCAAGATTGTGAGATTGAGCCCCACGTCAGGCTCCACACTCAGCATGGAGTCTGCTTAGGATTCTCTCTCCCTCTTCCCCTGCCCCTCCCCCGGCTCTCTCTCCCTCTCTCTCTCTAAATAAATGAATAAAATCTTAAAAAAAAAAAAAAAAAAAAAAGGAGGGCACCTGAGCCACGCAGTTGGTTAAGTGTCTACTTTTGGCTCAGGTCATGATCCCGGGGTCCTGGGATCAAGCCCTGCATCGGGCTCTCCACTGAAGCCTGCTCCCTCTCCCTCTGCCCTTCCCCTAGCTCATACATACTCTCTCTCTCTCTCTCTCTCTCTCTCTCTCTCTCTCTCTCTCTCATGCACTCTGCCTCTCTCGCAAATAAAATCTTAAAAAAAAAAAAAAGAAAACACACTGACCTAAAAATCAACATTATAGATTTCTCGAAAATACATACTAATTTAAGAACACATTTAAAATGCATTAGAGCAGCTGCCTCTGGGGGAGCAATGACAGGAGACGGGAGAAGGGACATCAAGAGAAATGTCCAGACCCCTATAGGCACCACACAACCCAAGAAATGTGCTTCATTCACTTCGCTGCAACTAAGGTCTAGAAACACCCATAAAAAATGTTACTGGAAGTTCATCTTCTCTTCACCTAACGAGCTTCCCCTCACCTTTTCGCAGCCTAGGGATGGCCTCTGTGAGGCAGACAGCATCCCCATTCCGTGCCCCCCCACAGCGTCCATGCCAAGTGCCGTTTCCCATGTATTCCTGTCCTTCCAAGCCCGCATCCCCGTCCCCCAGTCTGGCTTTGGAAAGGCAGCATATACACGTCCTCTCTCCCGTCTCCCCCCAGCCCTCCCCTGCTTAGATTAGCCCAACCCCTGAGGCAGCATTCGGTGCTCGGCAGATTGCAGACTACCTGGCTGAGAGAGTCAAGATGTTCCTGAGAAATCCAGCCATCCACACGACAGAGGCACGCTGGCTTGTGTCACACAGCTCAAACTGCACACACGCTCAGAAGGCGTGTCACGGAGCCATGCATTGCCACACACAGGAGCAACATGGAAACACGCCTCAAATGTGCCTCGATGTGCAGTGCAGAGACCTGCACTCTGCAAAGGCTCAGGGCACAAGCTTCCATCCATGGTCACCTCTCTCCAGCCTGACCTCTCCCCTCCACCATCTCCAGGACCTTCCCCAGGGTGCCCACCTGCACCTCTCCCTGGGTAAGGGGACTCCCCCACTTCCAAAGGCAAGCTTTGTTTTCATTTTCTATCCACTGGTTTGTCCCCGTTAAAACGTCTTTTCCAGCTCAGGGCCTGTACCAGGTTTGCTCTGGAAACCGCCTGCCTCTCTCCTGAGAACGTGCCCACCAAGATTGCGGCTAAGCTGCCTCCAGCCCGCCCACCTCCCCTTCAAAGCCTGGCCTGCCGGTACCAACCAGGGGCTTTGGCAGATAAATAGATAAAAGGCAGACTGCTTTGTCATCACAGGAAATAAAAGCAAAGGGAGCAGTCAAGGAAGGGACAGCAGAGAACTCTGGCAGCATTTAGAGAAAGGTTTTCATGAAAGCCATGGTCCAGACACCTGCAGGCTTCCCTCTCCCACCCTTGGAAAAAAAACCTGTGTGCAATTATTGGAGGCTTGCAACTACAGTTTTAATTAGAGCCCACACCCTGAATAGTGGGTCTCAGGAGGCAGGCTTCCTAGCAGGCATTACACGGGGCCTGAAAATTCAAAGGGCACGCAGTGAATATTTGTGTTTTGAGCCATCGGAAGCAAGCAAGACAGATGCCTGTGGACACATTAAATAAATGTCAACTGTGACAATGCAAGGACTTTATATTTGTTGTCTCATTTAATCTTCACAGCTCTGTATGAAAGATCAGAGAGGTTTGTTCACTTGCCAGAGGACACACAGCCAGTAGGAAGCAGGTGTAGGTTTGGAAAGCAGATCTTTTATTTATTCATTCATTTGTTCTTTTGTTCTTGTAGTACTTATTGAGCACCTACTATGTGCCAGTCTTGGTGGTGGGCTCAGAGATCAAAGCATTAAATAAAAGGAATATTCTCCCATAAGGCAGTCTTCAGAATGAGAGAAGATACAGCGACATATGAGATAAAGCGCTAGTATCCAAAATCTATAAAAAACTTATCAAACTCAACACCCAAAAGACAAATAATCCAATTAAGAAATGGGTAGAAGACATGAATAGATATTTTTTCAAATGCATACCAATGGCCAACAGACACATGAAAAAATGCTTAACATTACTCATTATCAGGGAAATACAAATCAAAACCACAACAAGATACCACCTCACATGGGTCAGAATGGCTAAAATTAACAACACAAGAAACAACAGATGTTGGCAGGGATGCAGAGAAAGAGGAACCCTCTTGCACTGTTCGGTGGGAAGGCAAGCTGGTGCAGCCACTCTGGTAGACAGTATGGAGGTTCCTCAAGAAGTTAAAAATAGAGCTACCCTATGACCCATTGTACTACCGGGTATTTATCCAGAGGATGCAAAAATAGTGATCTGAAGGGGGACCTGCACCCCAATGTTCATAGCAGCAATGTCCACAATAGCCAAAATATGGAAAGAGCCCAGATGTCCATTAACGGATGAATGGAAAAAGAAGTTGTGGGGGATATATATATATATATATATATATATATATATATATATATATTCTTATATATATATAAGAATATTACTCAACCATTAAAAAGAATGAACTCTTACCATTTGCAATGATGTGGATGGAACTAGAAGGTATTACACTAAGTGAAATAAGTCAATCACAGAAACACAAATATATGATCTCATTCATATGTGGAATTTAAGAAACAAAACAGATGAAAATAGGGGGAAAAGGAGAGAGACAAACCACAAAACAGAGTCTTAACTATAGAGAACAAATTGAGGGTTGCTGAAGGGGAAGGGGTGAGAGGACAGGTTAAATGGGTGATGAGGATTAAGGAGGGCACTTGTGATGAGCAATGGGTGAAAAGAGAAGGCAAAGGAAGGGAAAGGAAAGTTCTTCTGTGATCTAAACTAAAGTAGTATTTGAAGAATTGGAAATATGTAGAATGACTTATTAAAATTTAGTAGTTAGATTTGACAGTATTTGGGGATTGATTATATATGGACAGGGACAGGGATGTCATAAAAATGGAGGGGGGAACTTGAATTTTCATATTAGTAGTAGTAGTAGTAGTAGTAGTCAATATATAATGCTTACTATGTATCAGGTACTGTTCTAAGTTAATTCACTTACTTCGTTCATTCACTCTTGGAAAGCCTCCCAGCAGGTAGCACTCTTGTGCCAAGGCACAGAAAAGAAAAGTAAGGTGGCAAGAGGCTGAGTAACTTGCCTAAGGCCACCAGTTAGTAAGTGCTGTGGCTACGGGGCCCACGTGCCGCCCAGCCATGGATAACACTACCCTCAGAGAATTTCTGTCTCCCAATCCCAGATCCTGCCTACCCCAGACAGGCTGAGAAGGAGGGAAAGGAAGGCAGGCCAATAGGAATCATGCTTGCCTGCTTTCTGGAACAAAGAGTCCAAGAGATCCCAGGATCCAGGAGATCTGAGGTTGACGTTGATCTGGCCTGGCGGCGGACCACCACCACCTCTGCCATCTGCTTAAGGTGCTGGCTGCTTCCAGGCAGGGCAAAGGGGAAGGCTCTTGGGGTTAACGTGCTTAACTCCTTAGGGAAGCTCCACGGTGCTAACCTACTTAGCTCTGAGACTAAAACTGCTATCAAGAGTCAAAGACAGAAACAATCGCTTTACTTATTTCCAACGCTTTCTCCCACCGATACCATTCACAGTGACACTCTCTCCCAGTACTGCGCTGAGATCTTGTTAGAAATGCAGAATCCAGGCCCCATCCCAGAGCTACTCCAGTGGAATCTGAATTCAAACAAGAATTCCTGGTATCCTCCAGGGCGAGAGATAAAAGAGCATTCAAGGACGAGGGAGTGGCTTTCATTGATAGGAAATCAGGGCCCACGGAATGAACTGTGCCCAGTGGACTTTCCAACAGACAGTCACCCCTGCTCTTTTTGAAAGAGAAACAAGATGGCAGACGTAGAAAGCAGATGGGCTGGCGTGGGAACAAATCGCAGAGAATGTACACCCCTTTTCCAGAAGTAACAGTGACGAGGCAAAGCTGAAGGAAGAATTGTTGACAGGGTAGTCTGAGACCTCCTGTATTACTTTTTGGTTCTTGCGTTTTTGGCTTGGGGGTTTGTTTTGTTTTAAGATAGACTTGAGGATCCCTGACAGAGGACCGGACAGCCCTGTGGAGACCAACGTGGCTCTAGCCGGAAGCATCGTAAGTGCGCGTGCTCCAAACAATTCTGCTTCCAGGAATGTAAGCCACAGATGTGCTTGCAGCTGCGAGAAATGATGCGCAGGCCCCAAGGTACGCGCTGCAGCTTCCTCCGAAACCATAGGAGATTGGACAACCCAAGTGTCCTTCGGTAGGAAACTGCTTACATCCACTACAGAAAATCCATCCAGTGTAATGCCACATGGCTATCCAAGGGCAGGGAAACCTGTGGGTTGATGTGAAATGATCTCCAAGGTACATAAGGTGAAGAAAAAGAAGACACCCAACAGCGAGTAATGGGACCACATCCACATGGACGCGTGTACACAAGAGTCTCTGGGGGCAACTAGCAAGTTCAGTAGCCTCCCAGGGGGAAACTGGGTTGTAATGACAGGGTAAGGGGGGACTCACCCTTTTGAACCTTCTATCTCTGTATCAATCAACAATCACTGTCGAGTCAAAGGCCACAGAATCTGGGACTGGGCTTTGCCAGCCTGGGCTCTGGGCTCCGTGTGTGGTGGGCAGGGTGTGCTTTGCCAGTCTCTAGCTCCTGGTTCCCCTGGCATCATGACAGCTGAGCAGCAGAAGGAAAAGGCAGCAGGCTCAGAAGTGGCGTGCTGTCCCTTCTGCCAAAGTAAGTGCCAGAGCCAAAGGACAGAGATGCATGCTCCAACCCCAGTGGGAGGAGCTTTCGAGGCTCCTGGCAAAGGGCAGGGGTGTAGGAAGGAGTCCCCCTGAGATATATTAATACCTGTCTAAAAATACCTATTCAGCGCCATCTGCCCCTGCCCCTCTGATCTCTCCCCTACTCTCCTCCCTGACTGTGTTTGGGTCACATGGGCCCCTTTTATTCAAGCCCCAGGGGCTCTGCACTGGCTGCTTCCTCCTTGGGAACACCCTTCCCCAGCTCTCCTCAAAGCTGGCCTTTCCGTGCTTGTCAGAGCTCACCTTCACAGTCACACCTCTGTAAATGGCCTTCCCCAGAGCGAGCACACAGGATAACACAACCAAGCATGCCGAGCCCTCTTTCCGGTTCCACTGTCTTTCCAGCGCTCAGCACCGCCTGAATCATCATGTAAATGAATTCACTTGCTCTCTTGTTCCTTATGGCTCCCTCAGTTCACACACAAGCTGGGGGGGAGGGGGGGCATGTCAAGGACTCTGTTCTACTCATCACTGAGTGGCAGCATTGAACACAGTGCTGGGAACACAGGAGGTGCTCAATTAAAAAAATCAATTAAGGACAAATGAATGAAAGGGAGTGGGAAGTTGAAAGACTCTTTCTGGCAGTTTCTATCATCTCTATGACCTAGGAGGTCGGATCATTTGCTAAGAGGGAGGGAGGTGTCTTCTGGTATGGGGAAATGGGAGGGTAAAGAGCTCATTGGGGGTTTCTAGGAAACATGGAGGATGCAGTTGAGGCTGGAGACCATGGCATTGTAACACCGTCATTCCAAGAGTATCGGTGGGCTCTTCTCTTTGACTGTATAATGAAAATTAAGAGGGAGAGTTGGAGAGCCCATGGGCAGTTCTCCAGGAGGCTATGTGGTGGACATATGGCTGTCATGGCCCCAGTTGTTCCCACCTCCTTCTATCCATGCCCTTTGGCACTGCCCTCCTACGACTCTGGGATTGACCACTGAAGACTTGATCAATAGGATTCCAGAAAACCTGGCACAAACAGAGATTTTTGAAAGTGCTTGTGCATTCTGATTCCCTCTCTCGCCACTCTGCTTCTGCCGTGAGAACACGTCCAGGCTAGCTAAGGCCATTCTAGATCAGCCAGCCCCCAGCTGCATCCACCAGGAGACTGGAGATATATGAGGAGCCACCCCAGCCCAGAACGGCCAACCTAACCAACTGACCCACAGATTCAGGAGGAGCACTAAAGAATTGTTGTTTTAAGTCATGAACTTGGGGTTGGGTTGTTGTGCGGCATTAAAACGACAATATGTAACTGACAGAGGGCACGATATAAGGACAAGCGCGAAAGTCACAAAGACTATCTGCCAAGTGAGTGGATGATTCTGTCGTGTCCTCCCAGATCACTTTCCACTGTATCACTCAGAGAAGGTCATTCAAAGGCTTAAGCAAGATTGGCCCCAAGTGTTCGAGGCTGCTAGAAAACTATGAACACAGAGTTCAGTTTTGGCAGATCTCCCCAGCTGTTACCCACTAACCCACAGACTGGTCTGGTAGGAGAACAGATAACAAAGGCTCTGAACAGTGTGGCACAGCACGACAGTCTGGATGTGATCCCATTTAATCCTGGAAGCAACTCCAACCCCTAGATGTCTAGTCCCCATTGTACAGATTGGGTAACTGAGGCTCGGAAGGCGGTCGTGCCGGTCTGGAGGCCCAGAGCAGGTGAGTGGGAAGGCAGGCACTGGCCAGGGCAGTCAGACTGCAAAGCCCTGGCTGCTTCCTGCACACAGGCTCCTGAGAGAAAAGGTCTGCAGAACAGATCACCCCCTAGCCTTGTCCCCACTCCATGTCACCTCCTGGCGGCCCAGCCCCACTCTCCCTTGCCCTAATCAGTCTACTGAAGGGTCAGTCTGCTAGACCATCCCCCTTTGTTTAAAATCTCTTCAGCAGATGGAAGGAACTTAACAATTACTTCTGCACACGGCTTTAAGTACACAAACTGGCCAATCTTTACAGATTTAATTGTCTATAAAATTACTCTGTATGCAATCCCCATATGGATCTTTGGGGCCCGGCCTGCTGCTTAGCCAGGGCTCTCTCCCAGGCAGGAGCACAGCCACCAATTAGGGACCATCTGTTCTGTGGGCTCAACACAAAAGTAAGCTACTTACCAGAGTGTGACTCTGAGCAGGTGAAAAACCAGCTGGGGTCTCGGTTTCCTCATCTGCAAATGGAAACAATTACGGTAACTTGTCAGGGGACTGAAAAAGTGAAAATCACACAAGGCAGATGAAACTACTATTTTAAGCTACCATTTTAAGATATTAACCCATGCTTTTCCTCTCTATTTACTGGAGCCCTTTGTCTCCCCTTTGCATTCTTCAACCCCGCTGCTACTTAGTCACACAGGTACTGACTCAGGTCATGGGGGCTCCGAGGAAGAAAGAAGGTACAAGAAATGAGCAAGGCTTGAAAGCTTCAAACCATTGAGCCCTGCTGAATTCAAGGTACAAGGTTTATGACATAAGGAACAGACTGGAAAAGAGCCAGAGATGCAGCCAGGAACCATCTAACCTCCAGCAGATAACAAAAAACCCAACCCTTGGAGCAAGCTGAACCCTCAAGAGGACGGCACTGGTTCGGGTGATGGGCGGGGCCAAAGGGAGAGCTGCTTCAGAGTTGGCCGGCCCAGGAGCTCAACAGCATCGCTCCACATGGTCCACACCCTCCCTGCCGTCACCGGGAGCTGCTCCAAACCAAGGATGGAGCCTTCCACGGAGACAAACAGGTGGTCAGAGGTCTCTAGGGCCTTCCTCTCACAAAAAGGGAGCATGCATTCCCCAGGTGGCTCCTCCCAGAATCAGCCAGCCAACACCCCCTCTCTTCTAATTGGTCCAAAATAGGTCACATGTTCACCTCTGAACCAATCCCTGGAAGAATGACTCATACGGGGTAAATCCAATGAGAACTCATCCCTGCGACTGTGGGTCTCTCCCCTCCAATCACTGAAGGGCTATGGGGGAGGGAGGTGGGGCAAAGCAGAGCTGCTTTAATTAGTGTAGTATTCAAGACAAAAAGTGTATGCCGCCGTGCATAGAGTAGAAAGTAAACAGATGAACTGAAGATTATATACTAAATATACTAAAAATTATATTACCCATACCAAATTACCGCTGCCCTGAACAATATTTGTGGGATATGCTCTATTCACTCAACCGTTATTTATAGGGAAGTTCCTGTGGGGCACTCACGATCAAGGCAGTTGTAATTGTCTTAGAAAATGACACCTGAAGGCAACACAACACTCCAAGGAAGGGAAAAATGAAGGGCGAGGGGGAAACAGCGAGGGAGATGAACTATGAGAGAGAAACTAGGGGCTGGGGGGGGGAAACTGAGGGTTTTAGAGGGGAGGGCGGTGGGGGGATGGGTGAGCCTGGTGATGGGTACTAAGGAGGGCACTTTTGCATGGAGCACTGGGTGGTATATGCAAACAATGAATCATGGAACTCTATGTCAAAAACTAATGATGTACTGTATGGTGACTAATTAAGAAGAAAAAAACACAGAAAAGTGGTGGCTTTTTGTTTTCTTATTTTATTTTATTTATTTGACAGAGAGACCACAAGTAGGCAGAGAGGCAGGCAGAGAGAGCGGAGGAAAAAGGCTCCCTGCTGAGCAGGGAACCCGACGCAGGCCCCAATTTCAGGATCCTGAAATCACGACCTGAGCTAAAGGCAGAGGCTTTAGCCCACTGAGCCACCCAGGCACCCCACAGAAAAGTTTAAAGGAAAAAAAAAAAAAAAAAGGAGGCATGACCAACACAGAGCTTCCGGGACCTGTCACCTCTGATGATGCTAACAAGTCGCTAACGTATATCGAGGCATTACTGGCTTTCAACCATTTCATGTATTAGCTCTTTTGATCTGACAGTACGTCCTGTTAATTACCCCCATTGTGCAGAAGACGAAACAGAGGCAGAGAATAGCAGTAACTTGCTAGAGAGAGATCACACAGATAAACGGTGGAAGACTGGGATTTAATCCAAAGAGGCTTCTTTAAGCTTGTATGCTCTATGGCCTCTCCTTCTATGAGGCCAAAGAAGTTCACAGAAGACTCCTGACAGGAGTAGTCATTCATTCGCTTGGCAGCCACTTTTGACTATGGTAGGCCAGACAACCTATGAGACATTTAAAATTCATTCATCCGGTTCTACGGCAAGTATTTCTCAGTGCCCGCTCTGTACCAAACACTATACTTAGGGCCAGGAGACACAGTGGTACGTAGTCCTGACCTAGCCCTTGCCTTCATGAAATGCACAATCTGAGTTTTCTTGCCAGTAGCGCTGAGTCTCACACACAGTCAGCGAAAAGCTCAGGGCTGTCATGTACAATTGTACAATGTGCACACTGCACAAAGGCACCCAACTAATGAATTGTGAGAGGGCTGAAATCCACCTCTCCCTCACTCACCATTTCCTGTGCCCTGGCACTTAGCTGAATCCATCCCAAAAGACATCTCTTCTGTTAAGAAAGTTGCCTTTGACCCACCAAGCCCCATGGTACTAGCAGTGCCAAATACACCAAGTAGGGGGCACTTGCTCTAATTTACACAAAGGTGCTATGGAAAATAACAAGGATCCCGTCAAAGCTGCTCCGGCTCCCACCCTCTGTCTTACAAGTCCCAGAAGAGCTGCTGCTCAGCTATGCCTTGGGTTCCACTGTCTGTCCATTGGAGGGTCTGACTTGAGTCCAAGACTTATGCCTGCTCCATTCATCTCCAAAGAGCTGATCCTCAGGCACCTGGGGGCTCAGCTGGTTAAGCATCTGCCTTTGGCTCAGGTCATGATCCCAGGGTCCTGGGACAGAGTCCCATGTCAGGTTCCTTGCTCAGAGGGGAAGCCTGCTTCCTCCTCTCCCTGTGCCTGCTGCTCCCCCCACTTATGCTTGCTCTCTCTGTCAAATAAATAAAATCTTTAAAAGAACAAAAAGAAACTCCTCCCCCGTGACTACAGTTGAGTGTCCATCAGCCCAGGGAAGCCCCACCGTCCAATCCAGCCCAGTCCCAAGCAGGACTGAAGCAGCAGAGACCAGTGCTGCCACTGGACACCAGCATTGCCCAAGGCCCTGTGGCAGGGGCTGTCAGCCCTTCGCATGTACGCTTTCGGTTGCCTCCACCATTCCCAGGCACCCTGATATGCTTTGATATGCTTTATTTCAATAGCCAGCACCTGCCCTTCTTTTCAGGAGGGCCCCCTTCAGGCTGCTGAAACCACTTTGCTTGTGTGTGGGAAGAGCCTGAAGTGGCTGAGGCTTATATCCTGCCTGCACCTCAGAAGCCCTTAGCCAGTGACTCTTGTGGGGGAATAAATACCCTGGCTCCCTTTCCCAAACCGGCTCCACAGAGGAGGTGTCACCGGCATGTCTCCAGGGCCTCCCTATGGAACTGAGCCCAAGGCCCACTGTGTGGGGGCCACCTTGCCTGACGTTACCTTTGCCCCGGCCTTCTTCCCTTCCGTGTCACTCCTTTAGTCCCCTACTGATTCTCCCTGGGAACACTTCCTAATAAAAATCTTAACACACAAAACTTCATCACAAGGTCTGATTCAGGGAAACTGAACCTAGAAGTGGGCCACACCATGCATGCTGGGCACCCTCTTGGCCCTGCCCCTTTCTAAGCCTGCTCTGTCGTTTCGGGAGACATATGTCAAGCTCCACTTGGGGCCAGGCCCAAGCCATTTAACTAAACCTGCTGGCTCCCCACAGAACCAATCGCTCACATTCTTTTTTCCCCAGACCTCCATGAGAAATGATTTGCAAAGTGCTCGCTCTTTCTCATCTCTCTTTCTCTCTCTTTCTCTCTGTCTCTTGTTAAACTTAGGTGATGGTGTTCAAGGACTCCCCTAGATGTTTCTCTAACTGGCAGCTTTGTGGGACAATAGCTGCTGATATTATATGTGTCCTCAGATAGACAGGTCTTTTAATGCTGTGTGTGTCCCCATAAAAATGATTGGTTTTAAGTTGTTATTCTAATATTGCTGTGATTGTAACATTGGAGCCGACAGTCTCCAAAGGAGATACGTGTTGAAGTCTGATGAATAGAAGCGAGGAGGTGCCATCCATCTGCCCGGCAGGAGGACGAGGCTGATCGGCCACTGTCCGCCGGTGGGTCAGGGCTCGGAGCCTGTTGTTTTGATGCTATTATAAAGATACTGATTAATAAGTGATAGCTTCGTAAATACTCTAAACTACTTCCCAGACTGGAACCACCCAGAAGTGGCTCACTGTGGCCTGCAAAGGAGGGAGATGGACAGCATCCAGAAGAATGCAGGGAGGAACACACGGAGACATACAGGGCGACAGACAGAGAGGGGTGGAGACAGAGAGAAAACTAAGCAACAGGCTCAAAAAGAGACAGGGAGACAGGGACACAGGACATATAGGCAGATAGTCATGGGAATAAGGAGACAGAGAGAGCACAGGACAAAGCCCCAGGTTGACATGGGGACAGAGAGAGTCCCAGACACACAGGCAGAGGCACACACGGAGATAAGGGCCAGCCGAGATGTCAAGACAGATGAGCAAGTTTGGACAGATGGGGAGACAGAGGCAGAGGTGAAAGAAGCAGAGGCCAGCGACCACGAGGAAGAGACACAGGGTGACGGACCAGAGGCTAACATCACAGGCAAAAAGAGAAGGCATGGGGAAGCCCAGCCGATAGGCAGAAGTGGGCAGAAGATTTAAGAGGAGGACATGGAGGCCGAAGAGGACAGAGTGAGGAGAGACTGAGGGTTACAAGTGAGGGCTCCAGAGCCAGACAGCCTGATCCCAAGCCTGGTTCTGTCTGCCACTTCTTCGGAGCTGAGTGACTTCAGACGTGTTACTCAGCCTTTCTGTGCCTCGGTTTGCCCTCTGTAACATAGCACTCCCTCAGCCCCTCACCGGTGGTCCCCAGCACCTTGGCATGCCTCTGGGAACAGAAGAACCTGAGGCGGCTCCCGGTGAACCCTACTACACCGTGTTCACGCCATCATGTAGCTGCTTGAGCATGGGCCGGACCTGGTGACTGGCTTCTACCAAACAGGATATGGCAGAAGTGCTGGGATGGCACTTCTGAGACTCAGTCACCAGGGCTGGGACTATTTCCACCTCCACAGCTCTGACACTAGGGGCAGAGGACCGCCCCATGCTGCCCTAAGGGGACGCCTGCAGCACAAGGGACCGAGGCCCCGGCCAGCAGTCAGCGACCACGGGAGGAAGCTCAGAGGGGGATCCTGGAGGTGCAGCCTTGGGAGGTGGCCTCAGCCAGGGGACCCCGATTCCTGACCCGCAAGCTAAGACATGTGTTGTCTGAAGTCTCCGTGTTGGGGAGGAGCGTCTGTAGCCATGAATAGCTCGTGCAGACTTTAGTACCTGGAAGGAGAATTCTGCTCTAACAGGTGTATGGAAATAGGCGGCTGCTACTGGGGACAAGGCAGAGGTGGGTGCTGGGTGGGCATTACGGGTGTGTTGGGGAGAGCCCACATTGCCTGGGACAGGGTGTTATGGAAGTCTGAACGGAGAGGACAGAGTGAGGGTTCAGGAGGAAATGAACATGTGATTGGAAAGGGGTCCCTGTTACCTCCTGACGGAACCCTGAGCAGCATTCTTTCCTTCCGGAACGTGGCAAGTGGGAACTGTGCCCATGAACGTGGTGCTGAGTGGAGCATTAGAAGGTGTCCCCTGGATTTTGCTTGCTGCTTCTAGTGAGATGCCACAGTGTCCTCTTCCACGGTGCCCGGCGCGACAGGCCCGCCAGTGATGTCACTGCCCTGTTGCTGCTGTAACGATTCTCCACAAATGAACGTAGCAGCTTAAACAACACAAATGTGTCACCTTCAGTCCTGGAGGGCAGAAGCTAATATGGGTCTCACTGGGCTGATTACCACAGCCTCAGCAGGCTGGCATTCCCTGAGGGGAGAATCCGCTTCCTCCAAGCTCTTGCCTTTGAAGCACCTAGAATGCACCTGCTCTCACTGGCTCTTGGCAGTGTGGCAGCTTCCACTACCTTTCTCTCTGGTCCCTGGTTTCATCATCAGCCATCACATTGGCCCTAACTCTGCCTTTCATGCCACTTCCCCCTGGAAGTACCCTATGATTGCACAGGGCCTGCCCAGACCCTTAGGATCATCTCCCCAACTCAAGGTTCTCAGCTGAATCAAGCTGAATCACACCTGCCTTCTTGCCAAGTAGGGTAACACATTCGCAGGGTTGGAATATGGATGTTAGGTTGTGGGGAGGGGCTGTCACTCTGTCCGGCACACCCATCTCCTAGCATTTACTTCACTGTACTTTGCGTATTTGATTGTCTCCTTCTTGACCGGGCTGTGAGCTCTATGACAGGCCATCTAACCTGGTGGTTGAGACCTTACCCAGAGACTGGTTCTCAAGACTGTGCCCCCACAGTTTGACACAGACTCTTACTAATGATGCATCACGTAACCTCTCTGAGCCCAGATTCCTCATCTGGAGGCCAGAAAATCGGAGCCCAATAAAACTCACTGAGTAAATAAAAAACACTACCTCCTAAGGCTGTCACGAGGATTTAAAGTATCAGTGACACAGCACAGGCCCGGTGGGACGGGTTCATTACTAGCTGGGGAGGGGGCAGCAGGTACCATGGGGAGACACAGAGAGGGAGCAATTGAGAGCAGACAGACAGAGGGATGGAGACCTCTGGCAGATGGGGAGCAGCAAGAAGAGCAGAGACAGGAAGAAAAGGTGAGGGAAGAAGGCGGGAGACCTGCTGAGCTGGTCTCTCACTGCCACTCCGCACCGCCCCCCCATCCAGTTTGTGGGAGCAGCTGGGCTGCCTGCCTGGAGGCAGAGTCAGCAAGTCATGAATTATTTGTTCAGGTAAGACCCCCATCCTCAAACCGGGAAAGGGCACGTGGAGACACAAAGCTTGATACTGGGAGAGAGAAGCTGAGTGTCAGCAGGAGGCAAAAAGAGAGAAGCTTCTGGGTCCTAGATCTGCCCCATCTGAAAGTTCCTGTCATCTGTGAGAACTCATGAGGTCCACTAGGTGTATTGTGCTATGTGCCATATACACAAAAATCTCCTTTATTGCTCCAGCAACCCTGTGGGGTGGGAAGTACTCTCATCACTGCCCTTTTACGGATCCGGACTGGGAGGCACAGAAATGTTAAGTAACTTGGCCAAGGTCACACAGCTAGTCAGTGTTGGAGAGATATTCAATTCCGGGCAGACTGGCTCCAGATACCTTACTTAGAGTCACAGTGCTGTTCCTCATGACGTCCAGAAGTTCTTAACCGGTGGTCCCTAAAAAGCCATCAGGAGGTCCCCATCCTCCTAAGTTATATGTAAAATCACAGTGACCCACAGAGGTGGACCTGCACATATTCCTATGTCTGCAGCAACAGTCCATACCTTGTATCAGGTCCTCTTAGAAGCTTCTTGCTCAAGAAAAGGTCACACGCTGATCCAGTGTAGCTTACCTCTCCTCATACCCATTTTACAGAAGAAGAAACTATGCCCCAAAGAGATCATGCCTGCCCCAGATCACTCAGAAAATGAATCTTGGAACCCCTGGGCCAAGTCCAGGACTCCATTCTGGGTAAGACAGTGTGCTGCGGAGCTCCCAGGGGAATGGGAGGGGGCCTCTCTGGGCCCAGCTCATTATCCCATGCTGATGGGTGCAGGGGACACCCTTGTCCAACCCCGAATCCCTACACTATCTATCACCACCCAAAAGTGAACTGTTGGAGAATACCCAGGCCAAGGAAGTGGGGACAGGGCTTAAGGGTTGCTAAGCTGCAGGGGGTTAAGCCATAAAGGGAGTGAGGGCTCCTGGGGTCACACTCCCACGGCAAGATATGAAGAAACCAGCTCAGGGCTGGGAGCAAAACTGATTGTGAACTGATCATCTGAACCTCACAAGTGACCAGCTGATCCCAGGCAGAGAAGGACCACCAGGACTCTCCCCTCCCTTTCCACCTCCTCCTGAGGTCACCCCACCGTTTCTAAGCTGTTGGAACTGGGGAACCATCAAAGGAATGAGGTCTTGGAGTTAGGGCCAGGGACCAAATCACGTGAGGTCCGGTAGGCCATGGTGAGCAGTTCAGATTTTATGCCTAGCACCACGGGAAGTCATGGGAGGAATATCGGCAAAAAATATCCTCATTGCACTTATGTTTTAAAGGATCTTTCCTTCTGTTGGATGGTAAAACAGACCGGAGTGGGGCAAAGGTGGAGTCAGGAACACTAGTTAGAAAGCTATTGTAGTGTCCAATCGAACCAAGAGTGGGAAAGGGGCAGTCCACCCAAAGATGCTGAGCGGACAAGATCACATGCCCACGAGTCTCAGTGTGCCTCCATGTACCCAGTAGTTGCCCCACGAGAGTGCCGTGTAACAAGCCTCACCTACATCGGGGCTTAAAACCATCACCTCTCTCACTCACAGGGGTTGCAAGTTGACCACAGAAGCTCTGTTCCTTGCGTCTCATTGTGGCCCGAACTCAAGGGACAGTGACTATGTGGGGCAAGCGTTTCCTAGGCCATAACTTGAAACTCTCAGAGCAGCAAGCAGGACACATGCCGTTCTTTAAGGCCTGGGCTCAGCACTCCCAGGTGGTCCCTTCAGCTTACAGTCCAGAAACAAGCTTGACATCCAGGGGCGGGGTGGGACTATTTTCTGAACAACAAAAGAATCCGCCCCCATTCTGTGGTTGCTTCTCAGCACTCAGCTAGTCTCCTTGCCTCTCATTATTCTCCTGCCCCAGGGGTTGGGGGAGGGGGATCTGTTCCCCAAGCAGCCAGACTTTCCTGCTCCAGGCTCCCAAAAGCTCCCCAAAGAGCTCCCATTCCGCACGTCTGTCGGGGGTGGGGCCTCCACACCTGTCAGCATGGGTTCACCCCCCGGTCGGAGTATGAGCTAGGAACCACATGGCAATGATGTGTGCACAGACACAGACAGCGGGACAAATATTCTGTATGGAGCAAAGAGACTTAGAAGCCAAGCCCTCCCCAGATCACTGAAGATTTTCAACTTCTCGGTCCCTCGTGAGGCCGGACTCTGACCACATTCTCGTTAAATCCAGGAGGAAAGAGATTGGGTCCATTTCCGCCACACTTCCTCCCCTCCCAGTTCACAGAGCTCAACTGAGGCTGCCCTCCCCCACTCCCAAGGGAGCACATGATGCATCCTAGCCAATCATCTCAAGCCATGCCTCTCCTGGCCAGTGATTGGGACCAGATCTCTAGGAGCTCTGTTGCAACCTCTGGGCCAGGGATGGTCTCTATAGGACGGACTGGCGGGAGGAGGCTTGGTGTCACCCTGAGGCCATGAGGGAGCCGGTGGAAGCAGCAACCAGCACAGAAGGAAGCAGACATGACAGAGGGAAACATATTCTGAAGACGTTGTTCGAGCTTCTAGATCCAGCGATGCCTGCAGACAGACTCCATCCCCTGGAGCTTTGGGCTATACAAAGCAAAGAACGCCCTTTTTTTTCCACTGATAAGTTAAAATCGGAGCTTCTGTCACTTGTAATCCAGACAGCCCTGATTAACACACTCCCTCAAGCCTTCCTCCTCCCTTCGGTTCTTACTGTTTGCTTGGTTACCCACGAGGAAGCAGACAGAAATCAGAAGCAGCAGCCACAGGAGCCTGAGGAAGGTGTCTCTCCCCAGTGAGCCTCGGTGGCAGATCCCAAGTTCCACCAGCTTTTCCGTAAGATCCAACCTTCGCTATGCAAGACAAACCTGCCTGAGGTCCAGCACAGCCTCACAGCTCTACTCAGCCCACCCAGTGGGCTCTGGAGTGAAATCTCCCATCCAGCTCCTGGTACAAAGCCTCCCCTAGCCCTGTACTCAGGCCTCCTTTGCTATGAATCACTCCAGGAGTGGTAACAGGGTTAAGACCACGGGCACTGCCTGATCGATCCCTCCTTGTCTCTTTGTAGATGAGTTACAGAAGGACAGTGGTCCTGGGTTCTCCTCCTGCTGGTAGCTCGTTCCTTTTTATAGACAACCTAGCTTATAGTCCGTCTGATGCATGGACCCAGCAGCCACCTGAACTCAGCTCCTGCTGCATTCCTCGCCCTCTGCTGGAGCTCTGGGAACGAGAAGACACTAGAAGTATCTGTTGGGCCCTTTGTGAGACAGCAAGGTGAATGTGGTACAAAAAGCACAGTCTTTGAACTCAGATCTGTGAGACCCCAGGCAAGTCACTACCCTCCCTGGAACATCTGTGAAGTAGAGAAGTGGTGCCTACCTCATAGAAATATGTAAGGAATAAGGAAACATGTGCCTAGCTTCCAGGGTCTGGCACACAGCAGGCCCTGAATAAATTCATGGTGCATGGAAAGAAGGAAGGCAAGATAGAAGGAGGGTGAGAGGGAAGGGAGGAGGGAGAGGGGGGCCAGCTTATCATCATCTTCAGCACATTACAAATGTTTAACCCTCACTCATCCCCTCCTACCCCATCTCCTGCCTCCTGACAACCCTGCCACTTTCTGTAGTTTTCCCTCAGGGTGGTCTGGTCCAGTTCTGACCCCAATCCCCTAGCCATCAGCCCTGGTGGATAATTACTCTACAGCCACACACACTCCGCCTCCCAGGTCCACCAGCAGGGGCTCAGCTACCCTGCCACCAGAGAGAAGGCAAAGCCTCCAGCCGGGTAGTGCCAAGCCACAAGAATCCCAGAGATAACCTTCAGATGCAGCTTTCCCAGAGGCCATCTGGCCCAGCCCAGAAATCTGGGGCGGAGCAGTGGCACATGCTACCTGGCACATCCCTCGAGCCCTGCCCACCTGCGATAACCAGCAGAAAGAGCAGGTGCTTCTGTTTACGGAATACCTATTTTGTGCCAGGTTGCAAACTGGTGCAAACTCACTCCAGCCCACAGATGTGTTTTGTTTGGCCTGACAGGTGTTTAAATATTTGAAAAACTTACCAACGTTGAAATATCAGAAAATCTAACAAAAATCTCTTTTAAACGCAATCTAGAGATCTGGACCCGCAGAGCTGAGGACCAGCAGCCCCTCTTGACTAGTGTGGACTCCCGTTTGCCCCAGTCTCTGCCCCACGGGCCCTTGCAGGCATTTGGATGTAGGATTTCTGGCGTAATAACAACATATTCCAGCATATAGATTAGAAAGAAGGAAATGAAACTAATTCCCTATTTGCAGATGTCATGATTATCTATGAAAATTCCATGGAATTTACACATACACACACTGCCCCCCAAGAACTGATTAGTGAGTTCAACAAGGTCACAGTTTACAAGAGCAACACACAAGGATCCATTACATCATCGCATCACTATATACTAGCAACAAACAAGCAGAATCTGAAATTAAATACCTTTTACAATTGCCCAGAAAAATGAAACACTTAGGCATAAATCCAGCAAAATATTACAAGGGTTCTAGTTCTATAACTACAAAATGTTAATGAAAGAAATAAAAGAAGATCTAAATAAATGGAGAAACATACTGTGTTCATGGATTGGAAGACTCAACATAGTAAAGATATCCATTCTCCCCAAGTTGATATAGAGGGTTAGCGTAATTCCTATCAAAATCCCAGCAAGATTTGGGGGGGGGGGTAGATAAAAGCAGGCTTATTCTAAAATGCATATGGAAAGGCAAAGAAACTAGAATTTGAACACTTTGTGGAAGACCAAAGTGGGAGGAGCATACTCCCCACTCTCAAGATCTACTCTACAGAAAGGAAGACAGTGTGTGACTGCTAGAGGAACAGACACAGAGATCAATGGGACAAGGTAGAAGACCCAGCAGCAGCCACACGCAAGGACGGCCAATGGTTTCTGACAAAGGTGCAAAGACAGTTCAATGGAGGAAGGATAGTTTTTTCAAAAAACAGAGCTGGAGCATTTAGATAGCTATAGGGGAGAATAATAAATCCAATGAAAGAAGGGATGTCACTCTGTTTTGGTTTTTTTTTTAAGACTGATTGATTTACTTGAGAGAGGGAGCAGAGGGGAGGAGTAGAGGGAGAGGGAGAAACAATCTCAAGAGGACTCTGTGCCGAGAGCGGGGCCCCCCGGGGGGTTCAGTCTCACAACCCTGAGATCACGACTTGAGCCGAGGGATGCCTGGGTGGCTCAGTCTGTTAAGCATCCGCCTTCAGCTCAGGCAAATCAGGCAGACGATCCTGGGGTCCTGGGATCAAGTCCCATATCAGGCCCCTTGCTCAGCAGGGAGCCTGCTTCCCCCTCTGCTTATGCCCCCCCCATCTCTCTCTCTGACAAATAAATAAAATCTTAAAGAACAACCTGAGCCAAAACCAAGAGTCAGACACTTAACCAACCAAGCCACCCAGGTGCACCTCGCTGTTTTGTACACAGCTATAGCCCGGGCACCTAACGTAGTAAGGTGTAATAGTAATATCTGCCAAATGCTGAATAGTTATAAAAGCACTGTGTTCCAGGGATCGGTGTTGCTATCTCCATATGATAGGAGGGACATGTGAAGCACAGAGAGGTCAGGCCCATACTACACAGCATGTAAGAGGTAGAGCCAATATGGAACATACATGATTTCATGTGATCCTCCGTCGATCCCCTTCTGCCCCTTTCCTGCTGATGGAAGAAACTCAAGTTCAGAGACACCACACGGATTTCAGAGGCCCCACAGCTAGCAGGAGACAGAGCCAAAACCCAATCAAGAATCTAACCAATCCCAGGACATCTGCCCCTGGTTTCCAAACCCTTTCCGGGTGTGGGTTCCCAGGCCACCACACTGAGCGGCGCTGTCCCTCTCCAGCAAACCCTACCTTTCCCAGCCTCTGCTCAGAGCCTGCTGGCATGTGTGCCTTAAACACCGTAGGTCCCAGTGGGGGTGCAGTTCACCGAGCCAGCTCATTTATTCATTAATTTGCTTTCCATATTTCCAAACAGAAAGCGGCCATTCCAGGCAAGGCAAATCAATACTGTTCTCCGCGATTCATCATCATTCGGACCACATCCCTGCACGCTATCCTCAACGCTTTTCACCCAGCCTCCTCCTGATGGGTTCCTGGATGCTGACGAATAGGATTCTCGGAGGCAGCCACGCCACGTTAGCAGATTAAATCATTAATATCTGCATTGGTCATTTTTACGAGCCTCCCTTACCCCAGACTCCCCACAGCCCTCACGTTGAGTACACTGTTAGTGAGCCGGGCGGCACGGTAAAGATGAAATTGCCACTCCCGAGATTTTATTGGCTGCAGGCTTGGAGTTATTGATTTCCCCCCTCCTGCTTTTCCGAACTCAGGTATCCTGCCCAGAGTTGCAGAAATTATTGAGATGGGGGATGAACAGGGACTTGCCGGTGCCACTCGTTCTGTTTGCCACAGACTTTCCCAGTCTTCCTGCAAAGGCGGGAAAGGCGGTCTTCTCACACTTGTTCTGCAGATACAGTTTAAAATGGATCACTTACTCTGCCAACCACTGCTAAGCACTGTCCAAGCGATGCTCCCTGAGGCCTCCCAGCAGAGCGGGGAGTTACCATTAGGTCTTTTGTTGGGGTTCTGGGATTTGCCCCAGATCACAGGGGACGTGCATGCAGGTGTGTCTAACTCTGGTGACCGTGCTCTTGACTGCACCACCCTCCATCAGCTCCAAGAGAGCGCACAAGTACAAAGAAAACAGATGTTCAGTTTGACAGATGGAATGTTTGTGCCCCACCCCTCAAATGCATGCATCCAAGGCCTAAGCCCTAATGTGATGGTATTAGAAAGTGGGGGCCTTTGGGAAGTCATTAGGCTAGATGGGGTCATGAAGATGGTGTTCCCTAATGAGATCGGTGCCCTTTAAAAGAAGAGGAGACCATGAGAGCATGTGCTCTCCCTCTCTCCTCCATGTGAAGACACCATGAGAAGGTGGCCATCTGCCAGCCAGGAAGAGAGCCTCCCCGGACACTGACCATGCTGCCACCTTGAGCTTGGCCTTCCTAGCTGCCAAAACTGGGAGAAGCGAATCTGTGTGTTGAAGCCAGCCAGTCTATGGTATTTTGTTAGAGTAGCCAGAGCAGACAAAGACATCAGAAGCCCGGCTCTGCGCGGAAGCAGGGACTGCGACGTCAGCTCAGGGAGGCCGGCAGGACCGGGGCAAGATACTGGAAGGCACTCATACCTTCAGCTGTCCTTAGGTGAGTCCACCAACCTCAAAGCCCACCACCACCACCACCAAGCAGGAGAGAATTGAAGGCATTCCCTTTTAGGTTCCAGCAGGTTTAACTTTATCTCTGAAGGAGCAGACAATACCTTCCACCAGGCTTAGGCTTGGCCACTGTGGACAAAAGCGGCCACAGACGACAGGTAGATGAATGGGCATGGCTGCACTCCAATCAAATTTTCTTTACAAAAACAGGCAGCAGACCTGCTGTAGCCTGCCGGACATAACCTCCTATCCTGGGGGACAGTGGGGCCGAGATATAGGACAGGAGGGGAAAAGCAGAGTCCCCAGCAACATGGCCAAATCCTCTTCCGTGGAGTGGAAGCAACTGGAGTCAGCCAGGGGAAGAGGGCAGAAAATGAGCCTCACACTAATGATAAAAGTAAAAAAACCAAAGTCCTTACAGTAATCTACAAAATGCTCCTGATATTCCCCCCACCCCCGGCACTACCTCCCTTATCTCATCGTCCACTTCCCCGTCCTCATCCGTGCAGGCTGGCCTCCTCACTCTTCCTCAAACATCCAAGCTTGTTCTCACCTCGGGGTCTTTGCACATGCTGTTCCCTCTGCCTGGACCATAACACATGGGCTAGCCTGCCAGAGGATTAGGGAACACCGCCAAGCTGTCCCAGCTGAGGCCTTCCTGGACTGGCTTGTCCCAGGCCACCCTACCAGCTGATCATGAATGAGTCTTTTCAACATCAACCACACCTGGTCCAGACCAGCAGAACAACACAACCATGGAAGATGGAAGAAATCAGTGTTCACAGCTTTCAGCCATGTCTTCATTTTAGGGCTCCTTCTTACACAGCAATAGCTAACTGACTGAGGAGACTGTGTCCCCAACCTGCTGTACAAATAATGCAAGCATCTACTCTGGTCCTCCAAGTTCTTCATCAGGAACATGAGAGTATCATAAAAATGTTCCTCCTTCCCTTGCCTGATGTTCCACCAATATTGAGCGCTGTGTTTCACAACCTTTTTCTGAAACTCTTTGTCCCCTTGGCTTGTGTGGCACCAGGGTCACGTGGTTCTCCAGCTTCTTCCCTCTGTTCCCAAGTTGATCTGACTTGAGTTTGAACTCGCTGCATTTCACCAGTGGTCAGCTAAGTGGATTCCTGGGTGCCCTGGGGTCTGGTAGGAAGCACTGGGGAACAAGGAAAAGCTAAGCAGAGTTGGCACCCTGTGCTTTTGGTCCCTCTCTTTGACTACATGTTTTGCCCCAGGAATCAGGAACTCTTACTTCTTCTCCTTATCCACAGCCTTCACCTGGAACCATGTACTTCAAAAAATCTTGTACTTGGCTATCAACCCCTTCTTGATGTCCCTGGTTCCTAACCCTTGTTCCTGTTGAAGGCCTCCTGTTTACTCCATGGATTTGAGACTCTTTGAGACCTTTTCATCTCTATCCTCTGACATCTTTCCCAGCCAGATTCACCCATTATAGAAGACCTCTTCAGAAAGATCTGTTCTTCTGATCGACATGGCTCCTTCCAGCTCCAGGACCCAATGGGTGACAAACACCCTGGTTCACCCTACCCTGTGAGTGGAACCTGGGGTCCACGGTGACCTCTAATCTTCATTAATAACTTTGGCAGCTGATTTAGTCTTCTTCTCCATCCCCAAGTCCTTGGAGACTTTCACAGCCAATGTGAATGAGCCAGTTCCCATCTTCACCTCCTTGGCCCTTAACCTCCCCATTCCAATGGACGACCTTTTCCATCCACTTTAGCCACCCACATCCAGGATCATGACATCCTCAAGCTTGAGCTTAAATCCCAGTCTCCTCCTTACCAACATCAACTTCCTATCATTTCAACAAAGCCCCCCACTTACATTCGTACTCACAACTCCTTCCATTTCTTCCTGGTCCACTCTCCACCAGTGACCCTCTCTCTTACTTGTATTTTCAACCTCTCCCTCATCCTCACCATTCAATCATGACAATTTTCAGTCTGGATAAAATGAAATCCACCCGGTTTCAGATGCTCTCAGGACCCTATCCATATCCCCCCAGTTTTTACTGTTGGCATTAGGTCAATCCAATATCTGATTGCTGTCACCATTGTCTTTTCGTCTGAGGACTTTATCTGTTTGCCAGACTCCACATTCCCCATCACCTGGCAGGCCAAGTGCCTGGTATCTAATGCTTCCTCAGCCCCTGAGGTTCAGCCATCAACCAAGGACTGGTGGGAGCTGGTGGATAAATACCCCAGCTCCTTCGCCACTCATGGATAATACGTCAGGTGCATGTCTGCACTGTCTTCTAGAGTTCCCCAGTGAGATTAACTCCATTTTCCCTCAGTGATTACTTGCTCACTGTGCACACCCTTTACTGACTTTCTTACCTTTTATATCTCACTTCCTCACTCCTCTACTAGTGTTTCCTGGGATCACCTCCAAAATAAACTTCTTACACTTACCCCTGTCTCGTGTCTGCCCAATTTCCTGGGCGTGCCACCCAATCTCTTGCTTCTCTGTCTTGTACGGCATGTAAACATACTCATCTCCCTGCCATTTAATCCATAACCCACCGCAGTCTGGCTCCCACCTAGAGTGTCTCATCAAAACTGTTTTTTTTCCTGAATATATACAACTGCCTTCCATTTTCTTTGGTTCCAGCACAACTTTCCATGTGTTGCCCCACTCTTTTCTTAGAACTCTCTACTCTTGGCTTCCTGACATCACCCTCTCTGCTTTTTTCCTATCTCTCTGCAATTCCCTGTCAAGTTCTTTCTCAGCTTCTCGAAACTTCAGCTACCCTCTCAACATTGAGATTCCTGAAGACTCCACCACCACTGGCCTTCTTTCTCTTATTCTGAGGTCACACACTCTCCTTGGATGCCACTTCCAATTAGGAGTGACAGTTGACTTCCCAATTGTTCTCTCCACATAGAGCACAATTCCAAGTGTCAGACCTCAACTCTAACTGCCAATCAAATTCCTCCAAAGTGTTCTGCACCCAAGTCATCCTTTCTTCGCCCCTCCCTGATTAATGTCATAACTATCAACCCAGTCACCCAAGCTCCTTGGAGCCATCCTAAACTGCTTCCCCTACTTCACCCAGGAAGCACGATTCACCACCCAGTCCTGCCAACCCTTCCCTCCTGAATATCTCCCTTCTCCATTCCCATGGCCGTGACCCTAGGCCACATCATCTCTTGCTCTTTACCAGTTTCCCTGGCTCCAGTGACTCCAACCCCATCCACACTGGCAAAGTAATTCCTTCTGAAGTGTAACATGAACCCCTTCTTCCCCTGCCTTCAACCATTGCACAATGTTAGTACCCTCAGGTAAGGCTCAAACCCCTTCACAGGTTTCTAGCTTTCTCCAGGATATAGCCCCTGTCAACCTCTCTGGCCTCACCAACCACCACTTTGTATGCTTTAGCCTAGTGACTCCTAACCCCAGCTAAACACTAGTATCACCTGGAGAGCTTTACCAAAATAACAAAGCCTTGACCAAAGCCCCCAGAAACCATGAGCAACACGCTCAGGGGTGAGGTGCGGGCACTGGTATTTTTCAAAGGTCCCATGTGATTCTAACATGCACCCAGGGCTGAGAGGTCCTGCTCCAACAACAGTGACCAGCTTAAAGTTCCCCACTCCTTCCATGTTCTCCCATGTCTCGTGCCCATCCACCCCTGCTCCTGCAACACCCTCCTCTCTCTTTGCTTCACATGGCCAATGCCTACTTGTCCCTTAAAGCTCAGCTTGGGGCAAGCTTCCTGATGCTCAGCTTCCCGATCTGAGCTAGGAGCTGTCCTCTGAGCTCTCATAAGCCCCCTGCTTCAGCCTGTGGGAACATGCACTACATTGAGTATGAACTATCCACAGCATCTCGTTACCCAACACCTGGGCTTAGCACAGTTAGTAGACTGTTAGTAGGCCCCATGCCTGTTTGTTGGATGAATGAATGAATGAATGAATGAATAAGCCCCATTCCCTTCTGGCCATTGGGTTAGGAAATGTATTATCTTTTCATTTCTCCCTCCTCTTTTCTAGTTCAATGCCAATGCACATAGTAGGTGCTCAGTAAATATTTGTCGAGTGAATCAATGAATGAATGAGACACAAGAATGAATGAATCAATGAGACGCAAGAGACAAGCATCCACCCTGTCCTCATCTTCCCAGGAGAGCTCTGGGGAGCAGAAACAAATCAAACTGAACTTCCTACAGTTTTACTAAAATGGAATTTGCCAAAGACGTCCTGAAAAATGGATTTAATTAGGCCCGTTAATAGGGGAGTCATTGGTGGCTAAGATTTAAAGCTGAGGCTGGAAAAGGTATCGATGATTTTACCATTTTAAATTATATAGGAGGTTATTTCTTATGCCCACCTTAATTAGAAAAATGCATCCTGATGGAACGTCAGCTTTGGAGGGAAATAAAGCTAAAGGTAGAAGCGAGATCTGATATTTCATCAAAATGGAGTACCAGGTATCACAACAGAGGGCGAACTGGCTCAGCCCAGGTGTCCTCAGCCTGGGAGAAGGGATTAGTAGCACGCCACAGCCGGACCTCATTCCGCTAACGTCTGTCAGTACAACCCGATGTGGCTTTTAATTGCAAGACACAAGTAGAGGGAGAGGTGCGGTTGTCTCCAATGACAACATGAAATTCCACATAGGTATTCAAAGCCCCGTGGATTTCTTGCATTCTGTTCTCCCATTAGGCTGTTGTAGAGGTCTGAGATCTAACGCAGATCCTGGAAAGAACACACCCTTATTCTTTAGCTCACCACTAGCTGAAATACTCAGCCGTCCCCCAGATTATGGGGCAGGTAAAAGCAGCTCCACGTGGGGGCTCTGGCTTCCTTTAGCCCCAAAGAGCCTGGAGTACCCACTGGAAGACTTCCCCGGGAACCCAGGAAATGTCCTGATATGTAACAGGACATCATCCATTCTACAAATCTTTATTGAATATCAGTAGGTGACAGGCACCATTCTAGGGCAGAACTGGGACTAGGGTAAGACAAGAGGGGCACTCAAGTGCGAAACTGAAGAGAGTGATAAAAAAAACCCTCATCAATCAGAATAACCAATATTTTTATACAATGTCATTAAAAATAAAAATGAATACAAAAGTACCTACAGTGAACAAAACATCCAGTTTCATCACAGAGAGGATCTAAGCCTTGCAGCACCTGCCTCACCTGAGCCCAGCCCGGGTTCTAGGCACTGGGGATACAACATCTGGTGATCTGGTCAAAGCCCGTCCCTCACATAAATGCCAGGACGCGTGGGAGACCAGCGATGAACCAAGTAACAGAGTCAAATATACAGGGCTGCTGAAGGGTCTGGCGGAGGGAAACAAAGCAGAGAAGAGTGTAATCCCACTGTAAGCACCTCCAAACCACCTCCCCACCCCAGACTCTCTACTGCCCAGTATAGCAGAGGGCACAGGGGCGCTTGGGTCACTCAAGGATAGCTCCAGTCCCAGGACCCACTTGCACAATGACGTCTCAGGGCAAGTCACTTGATTTTCAAGTTTCCTTCTTGCGCTCCATCACCGGACATGTGGAAAAGCAAAAGTTCATAACAATAAAGACATTTGTGAGCAATCGCTCTGCAGGGAGACCGGTGCCAAACCCATGGCGTCCATCCCCTCAGATCACCCTCACCGCAGGGCAGTGAGAGTGGGCATTTCTACCATGTGGCAAGCTGACGTCTGAGGTCGAGCAGCCTGCCCACGGGAGAGTGAGGGTCTGAGGCTCTTCGGGCCAAGTTCCCAGCCGTGATGCTGGGCACTTCAAACCAAAGGCGGGTTCTGTGCCTAAGTCACCTTAAGCAAGTCCCTGGATCTGAGCCTTGATGTCCTCATCGGCAAAATGGGGACACTTGGGCGGGTCCCCCTCCCAAGACCGCTGAAGCAGGCATCTGGCATAGGGTGGGTGCCCCGTGAAAGAGAGCGCCCCCTCCTGCCCCTGCCGCAGCTACGGTACCAGTCTCCAAGGCGACGGGGCAGAATCCGCGGGTGAAGTTCAAACGCAGCCCATTTCCTATTTTCCTGACAGCCTATTTCATGGATCACAGAGACGCAAGTACAGCTGCTTATTCAACGGAGGAAAGAATGAATTCATTTTCATTCCTTAATACCCGATGTGACCTATTCTCGGTTGATCTCTCCTTTCCAAGGCTGCAGCCCTTCCCGCGGACTTTCAATTTGGCCAGAAAAAGAAAATGTGCAGTAATGACAGAATATCCTGCCCAGAGAATGCTGGGAGCCGAATCACCACCGTGCTGGTAATAAGTCCAAATGAAAGATATTATGTCACCTCGTTTGAATTAAACAGATGAACTATAGTCCTAGACCATTAAAAATGAACCAATCTGCTGGAAAGCTTCCAGGAGCTCAGCGTTCAGGGCCCCTAAAAGGTGCTCGGCTCTAGCAGGGTTTTATATCCTAATTTTCTGCCAATAATTCCTCCACTCTGCGAAGGTGGAGGAATAATGTGATGAGAGGGAAGCTGGCCCTTCAGCGGTGGCCCCTTTCCAAGGACAGCCCTGGCTGTGCAAGCTCGGCACCAGCCAAGCCCTCGCTGGTGAACTCTGCCTGTGAACAGCCTGGCCAAGCGGGGGTTAACTGAGAAGTGCCAGGGAGCCCCGGGACAAGTAGCCGGGGGCCAGTCTCTGGACTGGGTGATGCTTTCTCCTCCAGGAGTTCAGGGGGCTCCCCACCTTCACCTTAAAAGCCCAGGGAGAGAGGCGGTTGGCAGCGATGCCTCCTTTAACAAACAGGGAAAGTGAAGCACCAGAGTCCAGCGTGCCTGGGGGCCCTCCCCGTCCTGCTCTGCCACCCTCTATGTCTCTAAGCACAGAGCTCCCACACACTTTCCACATGGAGCCTTCCACAAACACAGTGTCCTCTCCCTCAAACTCTGCTCCCCACTTGCATACTGGCTCAGGCCATGCTTCCCCTCTCTGAGAACCTGCGTCTCTACCTGCAAACCTATAATGCCTGGGTGCCCCCTGGGGCAGACTGGACTGGGAGCCAGAAGACCGGGTCGAATCCCAGCTCTGCTGTGTACCAGCCATGCGGCCGTCGGAAATCTCCTTCGGCTCACTGAGACTCAGTTTCCTCATCTGTAAGTTGGAACTTAATAAGCCTGGGCTCTTCTCCAAAACTTCCTCCACACTGACACCCCACCCCAACCCCAGAATGCTACCCAACCCACATTCAGATCCCTCTGACTTGAGGACTCAGCAACTGGGTGAGACAACCCCTATTCTCATTTAATCCACCTCCAAAATGAACCAAGTCTAGCTTGCCTTCTGTTGATGACAGAGGTTTTATTTTTTTTTAAGATTTTATTTATTTATTTGACAGACAGAAACACAATGAGAGAGGGAACACAGGCAGGGGGAATGAGAGGAAGAAGCAGGCTTCCCGCCGAGCAGGGAGCCCAAAGTGGGGCTGGATGCCGGGACCCTGGGATCATGACCTGAGCCCAGGCAGACACTTAACGACTGAGCCACCCAGGTGGGTGATTAAACCTAGTGAGCCCAAACAGGAGTTGCTGCACTAGAGGTTCTCCATTTACTCATTCAGCTAAACTTTCTGGAACATGGGATCCTCTTCCAGGCTCTGGGGCTTCAGCAGTGGCCCTGGCCACACACACCCCTCCCTGGCCACAAGGCTATCAAGAGCCTTTACTGGCCCCCTTGTTTGCAAGAGGAAACCAGGCTGAGGAGGTTTGGGTAACGCGAGCAGCTGGCACAGCCAGGAGGAGGCAGGGCCTGCGTGGAATCCGTGTCCATCTGACCCCACAGCCCAGGCCACAGAGCCCTCACCTGGAGCGGCCACTCCCCACCCCCCGCCCCGAGGACTTGTGGGTAGTTTAGAGCCAGAGGGGGGCAAGCCAGGGCCTCTGAGAATGGACTTCCCATGACCTGGTATCTCACCAGATGGTTCTCAAGCTTGAGTGTGCCTGAGATGGTCTGAGGAGGAATCTCTTCAGGCAAAAATGTGGGCCTGACTGGTGAAATCAGTTTCCAGAGATCATAATGATGACATGTGACTTCAGCTCAGCTTAGGCTGGCCAGCTCCTCCCAGGTTACTCAGTACTGTTCAGTTTTAAGACAGCCGGTCCCACATCCTAGAAACCCCCTCGATCACGTCCTGAACGGAGACATTAATTCCCACAGATTGATTATTGCCCTGGGTTCTGTGTTCAGTGGCCTCTGCTAGCCAAAGGGGACTCACCCCCCAACCCCCGCTATCCCCAACCTCGGGAGGCACTGATCTCCTCTGGTGGTCTCCTGAGACACACCCTGGTCAGCACTTCTGTGTCACCTGAGGCTGACGAGGCCAATGGCTGTCTGGCACCCAGCTCTGGGGGTGTTGACCTCTCCGCACCTGAAGCCCCCAGAGTAGAAGACGCGGTTTTCCCTCAGAAGGCCTTCGGGCCCAAATCATGGCCCTGCTAGCCAGTCAGTACTTTGGCAGCCAGATTCTATGTTACCTCATCTCTCCGGGCTTCCGTTTGTCCAAGCGGGTCCTCCCACAGCCTTGGAGGAGCACAGGGCAGGCTCCGGACACTTAGTGCTTACTGGCCTCACGACAACCTAAGGAACAATCGGCCTGCAGACAAGGCAACTCTAGCAGACGGGCCTCCATCTATGTCCTCTTGACCCTCTGGGGTCACAGCATCCAGTACAGAGGGTACTGAGGGACAACTTCTCACCCAAGCACTGCATCTGATACCCTCCTCCCCGGTCTCCCTCCGCCTCAGCACTTCCTCAGGCCCCCAGAGGCTTGCTCAGGGAGCCAGTGGTGAAACCTCCAGGCTGAGCCAGAGATATGCTCCACGCAGCCTCTGACAGGCCCAGAAGCAGGGGCCCAAGCTGACCGGCAGCTTCTCAACAACGACCCCTTGAATGGCTTTCCTTCCCTCCCTGTCAAGCTGCCCTGGGGCTTCCTGGGACCGCCTCCCAAATGAACTACTGGACCCACGCCTCAGGGCTGTTTTTGAGGGAACCTGAACTGGGACAGAAAGGTTAGGGAACGTGCCCAGGATCACACAGGGGAAAATGGAACGCCCTGGATTTGAACTCAGACCTCTGGCTTCAGATACTGAGTGCTTGATTACTTTGCTATACAGTTCTAGACTTGATCTAGAGAATATTTGTGTCCCTCCTCATCCTTGGGCAGCCTCTCCTCTCCCTCCCCCACGCTTCCCCTCCCTCACTCACTGATTCCACAATGAAGAACACACGACAATTGTTTTGCCACAGTTTATGGGAGCTGGGTGATCAAGCCCTGAGCTTTCAGCCACCCCAGCCTCCTCCTATCGTCCCCCCACCCCTCACCCCGCCCATGTGGGAGCAAGTCTGTGACCTCATTTTTGGCTGAAGCTGACCAGTCTGAATAGCCATGTTTTATGACCAAATAACGCAGGCCACAGAGAGCCCGGTGATCCAGCCCATCCCTGGGCTGAACCTCATAGAAACATTCAGAGAGAAGATGAGGCCCCAGGGTTGAAGAGAAATGTCTGCTCTATTCATTACGTGCAATTAAAACAAGTTGAAGCTTTCATAGTCTGTTTGGGAGGAGACTTCCCAGAAATCCGCAGGGAAAATCTCCTGTGAGAGACACACGTAAAAGCAGGCTTACTGCGAGGGAGAAGGGGGAAATGATCTAAATGTCCACCAGTTGGAGTAGATGAATTATGACATTCATCAATAGCATACTCTATGGCACTGAAAATGAACCTGAGCACAGCATACAGCACAGGTGAATCCCACACACATAATGTTGAACAATAAGTCGTAGAAGCATACAGACAGAACGCCATTTATATCCAGATTAATAGCATGCAGACAATCCCATGTTGGTTCAGAAACAGGTCCTTTCATGCTCCAAGTATTAAGACGTGCATCAGATTCGATGGTGAGCAGATTCTGGATTGCCACAGACATGCCACGGGAAGGGGTAAATGGGTTTAAAGGTTTATCAGTATTGTCTTCGTTCTCGAATGGAGTGATAGGCACATGGGATGACACAGGTGTGCACCTTATTCTTCCCTTTTTGTTTCTGTAGGCCTTAAATAATTTTAAGAGCTGGAGGTGGGAGGGACTAAGTCACATGACCAACCCAGAAGAAGAACTGCCTTTCTTCCTGGACAGATCACCCCTCCAGGTCATGGCCAAGCTGGCTTTATCTGGCTCCCTGGAGAAGGTTAGAAAGTCCAAGGTCCTGCCATCAGGGACCCAGGTCTGGCCCTGGCACCTACATGTTCAAGTGCACATGAGTAGGGAGGTGGGCCCCACTCTGGACCCTCAGGAATGCCTCTCACTATCCCCACAACAAGCAGGCAGTCAGCAGCTGGGCTTTCAGGGCAGACGGGAGGAAAGAATGAGGTTAAATGAGAAACACAGCTGCCGGCATCCCGCACAGGGCCTGATAAGCAACATGTCCTCCCTACACGGTCCTTCCACCACACTAGCACTGATCCGGGAGCTCCACGTGCTCACCTGCCCGCCCTGAACTCTCTCTCGGTGGAGCACTCACCTCGCGGCCTGGGGAGCATGCAGCGGCCCTCTGCAGGGAACAAACACAGGTCCTCACCCATGGGGAGCCCGATGATGGGGCCTTCTGGAAAGAGAACAAGGCATCCGTCAAAGGATGGCAGGGGAGGCTCTGGTATAAGCGTGTTCTGCGTGGAGAACCTCAGGGGAGAGCGGGTGTCCCCAGAGGGGGCTGAGGGCCAGAGGGTATTGTGGTTTCACTAAGTATGCGTGTTTATATATCCTTATGTGTGTGTTCATGCAGGCATACCTACATATGTATGTACATATACGGATATATATTCTCACGTGTACCCTCCTCTCTGCATATATATGTATTCTGGTATAAGCACACGAACCATATGTACTTATGAGTATATTCGTATAGATGCGTGTGTGTGTGGCTATAAACTTGTATATGCAAACACCTATATGTCTTCTTAAAGTAGACGTTTCTGTGAGGGCATGCGCTGGAGGCTCCCTGCAGACCCTGCTCGGGGCTCCCCGTCAGTCCTCAGGGCGTCCCTCCGGGGAGCGCCATGACAGGTGTTGCTCCGCTTCCCAGGCCGGGAAGCTGCAGTTCCGAGACCTTAGGTTGGTCACACGATGTCACCCAGGCAGAGAAGGCAGGATGTGACCTGCAGCGTGCCAGAGCCCCAAGATGAAGAGGGACAGCTACCCCATTCACGGACCGCTCCCCAGGCTACGTTCCCACCCACCCCTGCCCCCTGGGCCTGTGCCCCTCCCACCTCATCTCTCAATTGTGAGGTCCACCAGGGAGGGACTTCTTCCTGGCTCTCTCTTAAGGGTCTCACAGGACACTTCGCATTTATTTCCTCTCAATTAATGCTTGTAGGGGATGGAGTCCCCCCTACCCATCTGGGGCATCGTTAAGCACGGCTCCCACACAGGGAAACTGAGACTTGAACTCATGTTGCTCTGAGCCACTAAGCTCTGCCCCTTCTCTCAGCCATTAGCAAGGTGCCCACACTCCACCTGCTTCAGAAGGAGGTGCTGCCATTTCTAGAAGGCCATCCTGCCCCTGACCCAGAGCTAGCCTTGACGCCGCTCTTCCTCTAACCCCTACATCCAGTCCCTTGGTGAGCCCTGCCTTCCAAATACACCCCGGATCTCAGTGCTGCTGTCAGCTGTACTACCACTGTGTGGTCCGGGCCCTCCCATCGCTCCCAGGACTCCTGCACTAGCCCCAGCCATCTTGGCCCCACCTTACCCATCCCCCCTTCCCCCCCCCCCCCCCCCCCCCCCCCCACGGCAGCCTGTTCAAACTCCAGTCCGCGCATCACTGCTAAAGCCACAGGTCCCAGCCTCCCCAGGGCTGCCTCCATGCCCTCCCCTCCTGGTGCTAGCTGGCTCTGCCCATGGGACAGTGGCCCACAATGGTCACATGCACGTACGGATGCACACACCCTCCTCCTCTGTCCTTGTGCCCTGATCACACTTATGATCCCACGGCAGATATTTGTTTACATCTTTCTGTCCATCTCTGAGGTCAGAGCCCTGCCCGCTGCCTGATGCTGGGCAGGCACTCAGCAAGTATAGGCAGAAGGGAAGCAGGAACAAGAGGTCAGGAAACATTTGAGTGACTAAATGAATGAAAACCAGAAAAACACCTCCCTGAGTTCTAAGTGATCACAGTGTGTCATACCCAGGGAACTTACGCACGACTAAGCCACAGCTTCTGCTGGAATATTCGAGATACATATTAGGATTAAGGGGGGGCAGGGTGTTTTCTGGACTCAAGCTCTTTTCCATCCCCATCAGGGCATCTTAGATGCTGAGACCCTGAGGGTAGATGTTGGGGCGGCAAGACAGTCCCAGGAGCCACTGCAGACCCCCTCAGAGAGGAAGCTCAACCCAATGAAGTATACTGGCGGGTGTGTGGGCACGGGGCACATTAGTGCGAGTGATTCATACTCTGCCATGGTAATGACCAAAACCCTGGCCATGGTGGCCGAGCACAGAAATGGCTCACTGCTCACTGACAGCGCAAATGCATTTGGTGGAGGGCAAGGCGGCTTGTCCACACGTACGCTGGCTCAGGGACCCAGGGCCCACCCACTGTGGGACCTGCCATGTTCAGTGCATGGCTTCCAAGGTCCCCACAGAATGGGAAGCAGAGCGCAGGCGAGGTCTCTAGCCCAAGCCCAGAAAGGTGACCACCCTTCTGCCCGTGCCCTAACAGCCCCATCTCGACACAGGGGGTTAGACCTGTGTTTCTCCAGAGGGCCTAGGAGAGAACTGGGATGGTTTGGGGAACACAGCATTATTTGTCACATCAGGGAAAGGCCGGTCTCCAGGACACAGACCTTGTTGTCAGTGGCCAGGTTTCCTGTCTGCGCCTTGTCTGGGGCACAGGCTGAGGTCCCATGGGTGCCCGTCCTCTGTACAAAGTATTCAAGAGTCATGAAGGAAAGGAAATTTGGAGGAAGAGGTTGGGGTTGGGGGGGCACATCAGAGGGGTTTGGAGGTGGGGTAGACTGCAAGAAAGACTGAAAATCAGAGAGGCAGCTGGTACCCAGTCTCCAGAAACAGAAAAGGCCCTGTGGAGAAGCACCCCCCACCCACTTCTCCCCAGATGCCCTGTGGCTCTGGGACTGGGAGCTCAGAAGGGTGCTGCTCTATTTGGTTCCGAGCACCTGCACCTCTGGCGGGGGCGGGAGGGGGAGGGGTCTGGAAACAGCTTCCGGTCAGGGCAGCTCTGGTCTGACCCCTAGCCTGGGCAGGGACAAGGGCACCACCCTCAGGGGGCTTCAGGGTGCAGGCAGGAATGAGAAGACTGGACCTAAAGAATAAAGAGCTCCCCTGAGATGCCCTCCTGAGAGTTCAAGAGCAACCGAGAGAGACTTCCAGAAGGAGAGTGCTGGGCCAAGTCACGGCCATTGGCATGGCCTTGTCAGATCCATGGGCTACTACGGACTCTGCCCTTACATGAGTCAGAGAGTATGGAGTGCTCTGGTCCCTGCACAAACCCCCAGGGGTTCCCTCCAGGCCTCTGGTCCATGTGCATTGCACCTGGGGCAGGCAGGATGGGGACAGGCGGGAATAGGAGTCCCAGTCAGCTCCCCATTCTTCCGCAGCATTGGGGCTCCTGCCCTGCTTTCTATTCATGCAGGGGCAGAGCCAGTCCTGAGCCCCAGCCTATCTGCCTGGAGCCTGACCCTACCTCACTCATGCCAGTCCCCTAAAGCCAGACCCAGTCCCCGCTTCTCATGACAGCTGGATCCCACCACACCATCTCCTCTGGGAAAATGCTAAGCCCGTCCCCTTCCCTTGTGGTCCCTAGCAGGGAACGCAGGAAAGGGACAGGGAGACAGACAGCTATGAGAAGCCCCTCATGGGGTGCCTGGGTGGCTCAGTTGGTTAAGTGACTGCCTCCTGCTCAGGTCATGATCCCGGAGACCCGGGATCGAGCCCCACATCAGGCTCCCTGCTCGGCGGGAAGCCTGCTTCTCCTTCTCTCACTCCCCCTGCTTGTGTTCCCTCTCTGGCTGTGTTTCTCTCTGTCAAATAAATAAAATCTTTAAAAAAAAACAAAAAAAGAAGCCCCTCATATCCCAGAAGGATCAGAATTTCCACAGCAAAAGAGATGCCATATACAGCAGAGGGAGCCTGAATGGCTTCAGGGTAATGGGAAAGGACTTCATAACACAGATGACAGTGATAATTAGCGCCAACGAACTGATGACTATGGCGGGGCTGAGTGGTGCACTCTCCAAGGAGTGCCTTCCTCCTCCCCAACTCCTGCATCCCAGACAGAGCCAGCCCTCTCCAGACCCATACCATCAGGGCAAGTCCCAGGGCCAGCTGTCTCCCAAATACTAAGGCAAGAGTTGAGCTCAATCATTATGCTTCTTGAGATTTTGGAGGAATCTGACAAACACTGTGACTCCTTTCTGGAGGGAAAGCATATATGTAGCTCACCGCAAAGTCTGCTACAATTTCAGTGAATTCCCCCAGGCCTAAGAACCAACTTATGACCGCTTTAAAGGGTCAGTGACTTTGTTTTAATTCATTCAGCCATTCAGTGGAGATCTATTCAGTGTCCAGTAATACGCGCCCAGGTGGGTGTTCTCATCTACACTACTACTTAGCCAGGGTAGCCCACGGAATCCTCTACAAGCAGCACATCTAGCTGAGCCTTGCCTCCTGGCACCATAGTTCTCAGTGCTGCCTGTGCGTCGGAACCCCCTGGAGAGCCATGCCAAAGCCTCACCCAGATCAGTTAACTCAGAACCTCCGGAAACGGGCCCCTAGGGATGCCTGGGGGTGCAGCCAGGGGAGAGAACCACGGCCCTAGAAAATCGAAACGTGTGTTGTTGTTGTTTTATGGAAGTGCCCTAGGTGGCTGGGACACACACCCTAGAGCAGTTAATTCATTCATACATTCAGCAAATGCCTAATGAGCATCTACCATGTCCCTGGCAGTATGCTGGGCATGGGGGGGGGGGGGCACAACAGAGAAATTGAGATCAAAATCTCAGCCCTTGCAAAGACGATATCTGAGCAGAGGGAAGTGGCAATAAGTCACCAACACTTAAAAAGACTTGTAAATTGTGTTTTGTGCCACAAGGCCCATAAATTAGGAAGTGACATGAGAAATAATAAAGGGACCTCCTTGTAGAGGCTGGGGAAACTTCATGAGGGCCACTGGAGCTGAAGCTTGAAGGGCTGAGGAAAGAGTATTCCACGTGGTGGGGACAGTGAGTGCAAAGGCCCTGGGGCAGGTCAGGGCTCAGAATAAGAAAACAGCTGGTGTGACCTCCACCTCAAGGTGAGGAAAGGGGAAGTTATGACGTGGGACCAGGTTGAGAGAGAGGAGCCAGACCAATTAGAGCCTTGGAGAATCTGGCAAAGGATTTAGGATAAACTCGTGATGGTCCTATTATCCCCAGTCCTCCTGATGGCTCAGCATGAAGCAAGTGTCTCAGAAGAAGTGACATCCTAAAGAAATACATCCCAGAAGGGGCTTGGCTGGGATACACACCCAGGTCTCCTGACATGGTGAAGCAGAAGCCACAGGCCCTGCACAAAGTGTCCCCAGGAAGGTGGTTCTCGCCAATCTCTCCCCACCTCTAGCCCCAGCCGCTGATGTAACCGGTACAGGGAGAGCATTGTCCCTCCCACCTCACCTCATAATTCCATCACCGTGGGAACCAGGCCAGCCAATCAGAATGCTCCCCCTTGCAAGACCACCCTATAAATTGAGCCTCCTCTCCCTAGAGGAGCCATACCTACCATTCATAGGCCTCCCAGGGCCCCTTCCCCCTGGATCAACCAGATCAGTTGCCTCCCACCTTCCTCCAGGGTAGAAACGAGGAATCCACTGCCTGGGATGTTCAGGGCCAAGCTACAGACCGCCCAGCCCCCAGCGTAGAGCCCCAGCCACCGGCATGGCCACACCATGACACAGAAACAATTCCACAACCCCTGAGAGTTTCGGGGGGGAACCTGGGAAACCCGTGGAGCAGTGAGAGTGGCTTGCTGAGCCTGCAACAGCCCAGCCAGGGCAACTGCAGGGTAAGTGATGCCAGCCTGTTGAGCAGCGGGTACGCGGGCGATGAGGAGAACAGTGAGGTCAGCCTAGCGGGCAGCACTCCCATCTTGAGGTTGCAGAGAAGGCTCCACGCCCAGGCAGGAAGCACCCCGACCAGCCAGCTGTGTGCCATCTACTCGCCCAACCAGACCAGGAGCCGGCTGGCCAGCCGAGCCCGTGGCACCCAGCAGCGTGGAGGGGAAGAGTGAGACCAGCCTGCCGGGCAGCGGCGGCAGCAGCCTGACCAGCATGAGCTTCATCAGCCTGGGCAGCAGCGCCCTGAACTACCAAGTGAGCAGCGGACTGCTCAGCTCCACCAGCAGCCTTCCTGCCAGCCAGGCCAGCAGCTGCCAGAACATCCCGGTGGATGGTAATGTGCAAAGTGCAGTGGAAAGTCACACCAGTCTCCCAGAGGACAAATCTGGGGGCAAGGTCAAAGCCAGCGACCAGGCCACTGAGGATCAGCAGACTGCCCAGATGTGCATGCCTTTATGAGCCAGCTCGCCCAGCCACCAGGCTCTTGAAAAATACAGACGTGACGACCCAGCAAACCTTAGACTTCACCCAGAGTGGCTATGGCCAACAAATACCTTTTAAAAAGTATACACTAACTGTGTCAGAACCATGGATAGCACCATTTGTAGCAAGGACCTGCTGCCTCAGGGTGGCGCATAGGGAGAACTACTGACGATGAGCACTATGGACTCTGACACTGAGAACCACTGTAGGGAAGAACAGCTGTATGAAGAGCCATCGGTGCTGGGTCACCCTGCATCTGCTGCACTGGCCAACCCACCATAAGCCCCAGGGATGAGCCAGCCCTAACAGGATCCATCAATGGTAAAGCCATCTGTATTGAGAACCGCTGCCAAAACCCATCAGAGGGAACAGTTGTGCTCAGCAGCAAATACCAGCTCTATTTAGAACCATCTGAAGTTAGAACCTCCCATGGAGAAACCTTGCTAAGTGCTGAATGCCATTTACAACCAAACCAATCGTGATAAGCTCAGAAGCTTGAGCAAGCTCCAGCCTCGGCAAGACTGCCCGCTGTCGAGAGCCTGCCAAAGGAAACACCATCCGTGGGGACCCACACTGCCCTGGGGGAGCCGGATCCCTACCAAGCTCTGGAAGATGAGCTGCCCACAAGAGCCAGCAGCAGCATCCAAGTGAGCTTTGCCCTTTCGTTCTGAGCACTGTTTCCAGATTGCTTCGGCCCTGAATCTTCCCAGGAGCAAACGTTCCCTAATGGCCTCCACTCTGACTCTATGTGCATCACAGTGGAGGTAGAGCCAAGAAAGGAGGCTGAGATGGTTGGGACAGTGCTTCCTATGGCTGGACAATGCCATGATCAATGCTTCTTGGTGATAAAAACCAACCCAGCCAAGAACGGCCGGGATGAGACAGCTCTGCGCCATGTAGCGCACGTGTCCTAGGTGGGTGGGAAGGCTGAGACCTCCATCTGCCCCTTCTCAGGACAATAAAGCCCTTCCCCAGGGGCTGGCCACACAGACCCTGGGGAGGGAACATGTCCACAGAGGGGCAGAAATCAGAACAGTCATGAAGACATCCACTAGGTTCCAGAAGGAAAGAGGAGGGGGCACCAGAGACAATAAACGGTGTCTGGAGAGGCTGTAAGTGTGCCTGTGTGTGTGTGTGTGTGTGTGTGTGTGTATTCCCAACGAGGTCACAGGGACAAACACAAACCCGCCAAGGAACTGTGCTGAGAGGAGGGCTCGGCTGCCAACTCTGCTACCTCGAAACTGATGATCTGGGGCCAAATGCTTAAAATTTCTGAGCTCAGTTTCCTCATCTGGAAAATGGGAACAATCACCTCTATTTCATACACAGGTAGGATGGTTATGTGGATTCTGTGAAAACACGTTATTACCTCCCTACATCCCCATCATTGCCTTGCTCTCCGAGATGTCTCAGAGGAGGACAGAGGGCACACAGAGGCAAAGCTGTAGGCATAGCAATGCTGGGTAACCGGAGCCCTCGTTCTGGGGGCCCCAGACTCCTTGGACACAGTGTGGCCAAAATAAGTTCACCCCCTTCCCCTGCTCCCCACCCCTGACCACCTCCTCCTATGTCCTTTTTCAGTAAATGATGTCATCCCACCCCATTGTCCCAGTGGGCACCCTTGTCACACTGGACCCTGCCCATGCCTCAGCCCCATGTCCCATCAGTCCTTAGCACTGCTACCCCTACTGCTGCCCCTCCAACCCAGGCTGTCCTCTTCTCCCCAGACTGGTGGTTCCCAGCCCCAGCTACACAGTAGAAATACCTGGGGAACATTACAAAATATAAATGCGTGGGCATCAGTAGTGTTTAAAGTTCCCCGGGTGATGCTCATGCCCCATCTAGGCTGGGAAGCACCACTGTCCTGGCTCTGTTCCCTCTCAAATGCATTTGCAGCCCCTGAGGTCTAAAACTGGCACCAGCAAGGGCCAGAAAGCTACATAAGGGAGTAGTAATGGGGCTCAGACACGCAGACAGGCATCCCACCTAAGAGAAGCCAGAAATCCAGAATTCTATACGTAAGGTCTCCTGATTGTTCAATGTGGGTCACAAGTTCAAATTCTTTCACAAAAGAGGGAGGAACTGAAGGCAGTCTCGGGACCACACATTCAAAGGCTTCTGCTTCTAAACAGAGAACACAGCGATCTTTCTGAAACAAAAATCTGCTTATATTCCTGAACTGCTTAAAACCTTCTGAATATTCCCACTGTCCAAAGGATTGGACACGGCATGCAACGCTCTTCAACAAACTAACCTAACTAGGTTTTCCTTCCCTCGACTCCTACTTCCTCCAAACCCTCTCTATATATACGACCTCACACCTGTCCTAACTCACATGCAGTAAAATGTACCCTTTTTTGTGCACAGTTCTATGGATTTTGGACAAACATGCACATAGATGGGTCAGGCGGCCGCCTCCACACCCTAAATAGCAACTAGTTTCATCGCATGTGAAAAGCCCCCTCTTGCCCCTTTTGGGCAGTTGCTCCCACACCAGCACCACTGACCAGTTTTCTGCCCACATGGTTTTGCAGAACAACACGCATGTGGAATCACTTGGTACACAGGAGCCTTACAAGCCTGACCACCTTTGAGTAGCCATTTATGACTCACCCACATTGTTGGCTTATTGCTGAATCCTGTCCCACGGTCCATCAGCTCTGGTTGAGAGGCAGTGGGTTTTTCCCCAGTCGGGGAGGTTACGAAGCAAGTTGTAAACATTTACGTAGAGGTGTTTATATGAACAGAAGTTTGTCTTTTCATCTGGGTTTGAATACCACGGGTGGGACGAGTGTCCGGCTTTGTTAAGTACCCATCCAGTCACTTTCTGAAGGTAGCTTCACTTTATAGTCGCTAGCACTTTGTCTTTGTCAGAGTCTGCATTTTTCATTTTGCTCTCCACTCTCTCTGTTCATTATCTTAACAATGAGAGGTCCTTTGTCTCAGTCTCTCTTATCTCCATTTTATACATGGGGAAACTGAGGCACATAGAGGTCCAATTCTGTTTGAGTGATTGGTGGGCCTGGGATTTGAAACCTGGGCATCTGGCCCAAGTCCATGATTTTAACTATTAATCTCTCTACCCTGCTCTCCCTGCTTTGGACATTTAGGGCCCTGACGTGCCCAGGTGACAGGCTACCCCAGACACAGAGCCCCCAGCCAGCTGTATCTTGTCTCAAGCCCCTCAAGTGTGGCACCTCCCACTGTATATGCCTGCCTCCCCGAGCACAGGAGTCACTCCCCCAACCTCCCTGTATCTTCAATGCCATTTCCCTATCCATGGCAGTGATGGCTGCCAAATGAATGAATGAATGGACGAGAGACAGTGAGTGAAGGATAAATAGCTGAATCAGGAAAAAGAAAATGGATCCTCCATGGCCTGTACTCCAGCAACTACATCCCATTGTCCAAAAACAAACGTGGTTCAGGATCCAAAAATCAAATACCGTCCGGCATACACGCCTGAGCCCCGGGCACTGCTCCCTTCCCTGTCTGCCCAGCAGCTCCGTCTCGGCTCAGCTCTCTCCCACCCCAGTGTGGGGGACACAGCAAGCACTTGAAGCAAGAACCATTTTTCAAGCAGGCACAGTGATTTTTTTCTTTCCTATCCACTAGCTTGGCGTTCAGGGTGCAGCGGGGTTGGAATGATGGGTTGGCTGCCGGCATTGGCTCCTGAATTATTAACTGGGCTGGGGAGAGAGTTGCTTACAAATGCTGTCCATCCAGCAGCCCAGGCGGCCCACAGACTTCGAACAGGCCTAGAGCAGGGAGGCAGGAAGGGGAGGGACTCGGCTGGCGGGCCCCGCACACTGACCAGATCTGAAGCCTCTCTTCCCAAGTGCTCACTTGGCCTCCATCCCCTGGCCTGGAAAAGTTTTTTTCTCTCCAGGTCTTCACACCACAGTGCCTGTTCTGTGGGAGTCAAGCACCTGACCTCTCCCACTGCAAAACCGTGGGCAAAATGGATTGAGCATAGGAATGAAGGTTTGCTCTGAGCCAGGGGCTTGGGGGCTAAGCCAGACTCTCGGTCTGTGGGCTCACTGTGCGCAGGGAGCAGAGTAAGTGCCTGAGGCTGGCTCTCTAGAAGCAGAGCCTGAGATCGGGTTCTTGTAAGATTTATGGAAAGGGTGTTCCAAGGAGAAGGGGAGTAAAGGACATGGGATGGCACTGGAGACTGGCCTCAGACAGACCACTTGGGGAGCTCTGGAGGATCTACTGCAGCTCCAAGTGGGTCTTACCATCAATCAAATGGAGGCAGGGACTTTGTACCCCCACACCCTGAGCAAAACACAGCCTCCTGGGTAGAACAGCTCCAGTCCAAACAGGCAACTCCCCAGAGAAGGGAAAGCCATGAGCCACCAGGTGCCCAAAATAATCCAAATTGATACGGTGGCTCCACAGAGTGATCAGGACCCCTGCTCTTCTGGATTTCCATTCCACCCTCCTTAAGATGAGGTCTGCAACTTCATGGTCCAAAGTGGCTGCCCAAGCTCCAACAACACATGTCCATCCAACACATCAAGGAGATCAGAGGGAGGAAGGAGAGAAGGCTTGACCCTTCTTTTATAAGGGGACTCTCTAAAATTCTCACATAGCACAGCTACACGGAGCTATTAAGGAGGGGAGGAAATCCTGTCTTTATTCTAGGAAGCAATGTGTAGGAATAAAAACTGGCTTTCTGTTACTAATAACAGAGGAAGGAACAGATACTAGGTAAATACTGCCCCCCAACTGTTCCCTCTTCAGAAGCTAAAGGACCTTTTAGGACCCTCTAAAAAAAAAAAAAAAGTTAGCCTTTTACTTTAAATCTTTGCGGTAGTTGGCAAAAATGACCCAAATGCTTAGCAACTCCTCACATGGAGAGGGGCGTCTACTTCTCCATCCCTTGAATCTGGACCCATCTGGTGATTTGCTCTGACTGACAGGAAGGGATGCTCAGCACTTCCGCGTCCAGGTCTCAGGAGGCCTTGTGGCTTCTGTTCACGCGCTCTACGCCCCACAGCCATCCTGTGACCAAGCCTGGGCTAGTCTGTCACATGAGGAGAGAGGCCATGATGAACCAGCCAGCCCCACGTGACCCACCAGCTGACCATGGACATGAAAACAAGCCCACCTAAGGTGAGCTGGGCCTGACTCAGACCACAGGAGCCCCCAGCTAAGCCCAGCACAAACTGCTGCCCTCTAGCCTCCAGAGCTAGAGATGACATGGTTGCTTTAAGTCATTATATTTGGGGATATCTTGTTACACAGCCAAAGCTGACTGATGTTGCTCTAATGACCTTCCCTTGCTCTCAGGATAAAGACCAAAATTGCCACCACCACCGACAAGTATCTGGCCTTTGCTCAACATTCAGGCCTCATCCCAAACCATGTTCCTCTCGGTGGGGCCTTCAGTTCCGCAGACCCACTGACCAAGTACCTTTGTAGCCCCAAGTCCTCAATATAAAACATTCTCTGCCCCTTTACCTGGTTCCTGCCTACTCTTCCTGCAGAGCTCAGCTCACGTGTCCCTTTCCTGCTCCCCCCACCTATCCAGTCTCCCCAGAACACACTCTCGGGCCACCATGTCCTTCTCTTTCATGGCACTTATGGCTGGTCATCACCTGACACTTCCTTGTGTGGTTCTTGGGTTGAAACCTGCCTTGCCCACAAGTCGACTCCACGGGAGCAGGGACCGGGTCTATTTTGCTCACAGCTGTGTCCCCAGAGCCTAGAAAATGCCTTTTCCTAGTGGGTGTCATTGTGTCACCAGCTTCTAGAAGACTGCCACGAGGCAATAGGTGCTCAGTACATACCTTGGAAAGAAGGAGTCGCATCTGAGCACATGAAGGAAACTGGCCAAAACTCGGTTGTAACGTTAGTTCTCAAAATATGAAAAGGGACAAAATGGGAGCCAACAGAGGTTGAAAGCGGCTCATGCACACACACTCATCAAGTCTGTCAAGGTCATGAATGTGACTGTCGACAGACTTCCCTCATGGGCCCATCCGAGGCTTGTCCCAATGGATGTCAGTCGTAGTCGGTGAAAGCTGATGAAAATCCTTCACTTTGGTATCATGTTAACCTCAATGTGGGCACAGGATGGCTTCATGCTGATCCTAGAATTCGCAGTGGTTTTGAGGACTCTAGGTTCAGAATCTCTGGGCACGCATCTTGGCTCCAACATATAGTAGCTGTATGCCTTGGAATATGTGCCTTCACCTTCCTGATCCTCAGGGTCGCCATCTGTAAAATGGGGATGAAAGCAGGGTTGTTGTGAAGAGTACACTCGTTTGTGTAAAGCCCCACAGGGCCCGGCGCACATAGTAGGCCCTCAATAAATGACAGTTATCAGTTACCATTGCAATGAACTGGAGAGCCAGCATGACTCTCCTCGCAGGCAGCTCACGTTCAGGCTGGGTTTCTATTACTTGTCTTCTCCCCACCCCGCAGCCCCCGAGGTGGGTGGTGATGAATGTTTGCTGAATGAAGACATGAGGAACTGGAGAGGAATGAATGAATGAACGAATGAATGAATTTGTTCAGCGTTCACAAGCTCTGGCGTATGCTAGGCAGCAGGGCAGCAAGTCAGAATAAGGCACTACTTTGGACAGCAAGTTGTTCCATGCTGGAGCCAGAAATCAGAATTGCCAGCCCAGAGAACTCACTTAAAGACGCAAATTGTTCGCATCTGAGAGCTAGCAGCCCTGGACCCCAGGCCGACCTCCCAGCAAACAGCAGCAGATGACCTCCCCTGCTCCAAGCTCATTGTTAGCTTGGCCCATAGCCTTTGAGTTTACAAGCCTGGGAAAACAGTACAGAGTCAAGCAGAGTAGAAGATGGAGCCCAGGGGGCCAGGGGCCTCACTCAGCCTGCAGCCTGCTGCCAGTGAGAAGAGAAAGGGAGGGCATAGGCTCTGTTCCCACATTGGACCATGCAGGTGACAGAGTGCAGGTCAGTCCCCTTCCCTGGCTTTAGTTTGTCCCAAAAGGTACATCAATGGTTTTTATGCATTTTTTAAAAGTACTTGAAACCATCCCTGTGCCCTCACCCTCAATGAAAGTAGATATACACGGGTGTGAGCAGAGCTCCCTTGGGAGAAGGCTGGGCAATGGGGCAGGGCTTGAGTCAGATCCCCACACACCACATTTGTCCCCTTCATGGAGCCCCAAGCCACAGGAATCTGGAAAGAACAATAGAAAAAAATGGCTCTGCTATTTAGACTTGTGAAACCACATCTCATCTGTCCTCCCAGGCTCAAACCCTCCCGCAGCCGGCCAGTGAGCAACAGCAGTGAGGGTGATGGGAGACAGATTTCAACCAGACCCACCTGGTGTACGTATCAGACAAGGATTTTTTATTGCCACCCAGAAATCTGTGCTCTCCCATTTGTCTTGAAATATGTGGCCCTCTTAGTCATTTGTCTTTCGTTTTCCTGTGTTTGATAGAGATGTAGATCTCAAGAAACAGTTTACATTCTTCCTCGCTTTGAAGAAGAAAACCAGTGTTGCAATTGGTAAATAATGGCAGAGAGTGGCTGCCATCAGCCTGCAGACAAGGAGGTGACAAGGAAGCGTGGGGACCGCCCAAGGGACCGAGACTGCTCAGTGACAGCCGGTGGCTGCCTTGAAGAGGGTATCGGGGTGGCCATGTCTGCGATTTCTAGAAAATCAGAATCCCAGGCTTTTTATGAGAAATCTCCTGATTTTATTTGTACTTTTTATTTGTGAAAGATTTTTATTTATTTGAGAGAAAGAGGAACAGTGACAGAGATAGCGTGAGAGAGCACAAGCAGGGGGAGTGAGAGAGGGAGAAACAGGCCCCCACCAGGCAGGGAGCCCGGTGCGGTACTCGATCCCAGGACTCTGGGATCGTGACCTGACCTGAAAGCAGATGCTTAACTGACTGAGTCACCTAGGTGTGGCAGAAATTTCCTGATTTTTAAATATTGATTACTCCTTTTTTTTTCCTTCCTAAACAACACAGTGCTCCAAACATAGTGCTTCCTAAACAAAACATATCCATAGGTCTGAATTTAGTCCAGGAACTACCAGTTTGAGCCTTCCACTCTAGGTCTGGCCTAGGAAGCCAGTTATCCTTGGGGGCTGGCTGCCTTCCTACCCTGAACTCGGCAAGATCATGTTTGAGCTGATAACTCCACAAGAGGCAGGGAGACGTCCTTCTTGGAAACCCCACACAAACCACCTCCCGCCTGCCACAGAGAACATGTGTAATGTATGAACAGAGACAAGAACGCAGCTGGAGACTGGACAGACCATAAAAACAGGAAGAACAATTTTTTCAAAAATGGTGACAGGCAAATAGTTTGACCAGGCTGAGTGAGGAGGGTTTAAACCAACACCCTGAGGGTTTACACCGGAACACGGGAACCACCAAGTGCTCTGCACACCAGTGCTAGGATCGTTCTAAAACAAATCAATTGAGTTTCCAGCCCCCTGCTTACACCTTCACTGGCTCCCCGTCACCCTCAGAGTGAAGTCCAAATGCAAGTGCCTTGCCTTGACCTTAATGCCTTACAGGATCCAGCCTCTTCTCTGGGCCCCTCCCCCACCTGCCCATGTCCCCTTGTTGTCCCCACAAAAGGACTTTTCCTTCCCTCTCTACTGGGGCTTTTTACAAATTTTCTAACACCCTCCTCCTGCCTTTCTTTTCCTCCCCAACTCTCTCCATAGGACTCAGTTCAGGTGTTGCCTCCACCAAAAAGCCTTCCCTGACCTCACCTCAGGCTGAATTTACGTGTTACTCCTGCACCCACTACCATTTGCCTCACTGAATCTTTGTCCAAGTCACTGTGAATTGTAATTGTGCAGCAGGGAAACAAAATACCCCGTGCTTAGTGCAGGGTAGGCACGCAACAAACGTGTGAAAGGAAGGAGGAAGATCTGAAATGAAATAGACCCCATCCTACAAACGCTTTGGGGTACAGATCTCCCTGGGAACGGAGGCTTCAGTAGGTACTCAAAGTCCCCATCACTTGGACCTTAACAAATTAGAGTCTGTTCAAATTTGGCCGGCATGCTGCTCAGAGAGGGACAGAAATCATCAGCCATCACATAGCAACATGGGGCAAACCACAAGGAAAATTCAAATCAGAACTCTGCTGTGTTGTTGGCTTTTATTTACTTCCCCAGATGCCCCTCTCCCTCTCTGCCAAGGGCTCGGTGGGTGGGGGTGAAAGTCAAGGTGGGGTGGCGGGGGTGTAAAGATAGACACAGAAGGTATTTTCTGCCCTAGGTCTTCATGGGCATTAGCTCTGTGAATTATTCATCAGAAAATCTGCTTGAGGTAGTGTCTTAGTCTTAATTTTCAATTCCCCTAATGCTGGCCAATTCTGTGCTGAAAACCTCTCAATTATTAATGTTTCTAAAACAATATTTGTTTTCTCTGCATCTAGCAACAACCAAGGCCTCCTAGCGAGTGATCCTGCCCCCAAAATTCCCACAGAGAGGTGTGCCATGCTGAGGAAGCCTTTCAGAGGGATCAAGGGTTTATTGGAGTACAGCAGCAAGACGGGGCCCGTCAAGGCCATGCAGACACAGGTATTGGGAACTCCCAGGACAAAAGAAACTGTAAAAATAGCAAAAACAATTACTACATATCAGTGTCTTATGTGCCAAGGGTAACAATCAACGCTTTTTCTTATTTAACCCTTGGTTTGCTTTTGAAATTCAAAAACTCCTTCAAACTGAAAACAAGTGTACTGAAACCGCATTTAAAGTCACACCCCTTTTGTTCTAAAAATCCTGAGGAGTATTTCTAGGTAAGGCGGACGTATTTCTAGATTAACAAGACCGGATCGGACTTGGACTTGTTCCTTGTAGAGAATGGAGGGGGGAAACAGTTATTTACAGAAAACGGAATCAGCATGGGTACTCAGAGGCCCACACTCATGACAGAAGATTCAAGTATGCGCTGCTACCTCAGAAGCTCTCAGAGCTTTAGCTTTATTTTCAGCAAATATGCTCTCCGACAAAGGGGCCCTCAGCAGGCGCACCGAGTGCGACCGCGAGGGCAGGTGGGGCCACTTCTGGAACGAAGTTCAGGACCTCAGTGTGAAAGTTAGCTGAACTTGGCTCCCTCGTCTCTAGGGTGACAGCCTCCTCCTATCAACATCGCGTGTTTGCCACAACTCAGTATTTCCAATCCCAAGTTTCTGCCCTTGGAGAAAAGCTTGTTCTGTCCTTGGCACAAGAGGGCACACCGGGGTCCCCAGGATGGCTGAGATCGCCACGTACACATGCACATTTGCCCGAAGGCATCTTTCTTCCACAGCTTCCCTTGGGTTCCGGAATTCCAAGTTCACCATGCAAACCCATTAACTCCATGTCATCATCTGCAACCTTTTCTCGATGTGGAGCTTCCCATATCAGAGCCCAGGTGTCTGTATCAGCATTGGCCCTCGGCCTGACGGTGTCTTCATTGCCAGCACAGTTTTGTACATTGGACACGCTCGTGGGCTTCACGCCTGCAGTCAAGTCGCGGCATAGCCGGACATGTGGAGACCTTGGCAGCACACCCGGAACAACGTGGCCGAGTCACCGGACTAAGGTGACGGGTGGAGGGAAGGAGGAAGGGGCAGCCGGCTTTAGTGTCACAGGATGACAGCAAGCAGGTAACTCAGTGGTGGGGCCCTGTGACCCAGGAAGATCACAGCCTACTTATGTACCTTACAAAAACTCTGTGCCCTAAGACTCATCAGCCCCATTTTACAGATGAGGAAACAAACTCAGAGGGGCCAATCTTTGCCCATGGTTCCTCAGCTCATCACTGAGGAGAACAGGATTTGGACCCAAGTCTATGTGACTTCATAGTCTGTACATTCTCCCCCATGACACTATGGTGCCACCTGGGATTTTAGTTGTATACAACAAAGAACTTTCTGGAAATAAAGGTTGTTACTCTCAAAGCGCGCTTGGAACAAGCCATTGCTGGAAGGGAGATGTGAAGGGGAGGAAAATCTGAACAGAGGGCCTCTCTAGAGTCCCCATGAGGGGGACAACTGTCCTCTACTGTAACACAGATGGCACTGTCCCCGATCTTGTTGGTGGCTGGTGGGAGGACACTGAGGTAAGAGACCATCTCTGAGAACAATAACGAAGTCATTTGTGTGCCACCTTTTTAACACTCAGACTGACAGGCAAAGGGCATGGGGCCTGGCAGAATAGAGGCTTCAGAGGACAGAGGGGTCTCTTCAGGTGGGAATACAGCAAGGGATTCAACAGAGCTGGCCAGGGAGCACACCGGATATGACCACCATAGCCAGGATGGTTCTCTAGGCACCCGCTTCTTCTCCCCTCCCAGGTATCTCATTGCCCTGTCCCTTCCTATATCTGCTTCCCTTTCCCTCTGCGGTCTGGCTTTCTGGCTTCTCTGCAGGGAGACCCCCACTTCTTAGCTCCCTGGTTTGAAGGCCTTCTCCAAGTGCTCAGCAGCCTCATGAACATCTTTGAGTCTCATTTCCAAATTTTGATTGGCCCAGCTTGCTCTCAGCTATATATCGTGGGCCAATGAGATGGAAGGTGGTGGGTCACAGGGTAGAAAGATTGCAGGGGAGCCCTATGTCACACAGGGACGCAACTGAAAACCAGAGGGGGGACATCTGGGTGGCTCGGGCAGTTAAGCGTGGGACTCTTGATTTAGGCTCGGGTCATGATCTCAGGGTTGTGAGATTGAGCCCCGCATGGAGCATGCCCAAGAGTCTCTCTCCCTCTCCCTCTGCACCTCTCCACTCTCCAGCACTCAAAAAAATAAATAAAATAAATAAAACCACACCAAGAATCCTACATTCCTACCAGAATGGCTAAAATTCAAGGCCTGATGATACCAGACAGCGCAACAATGAGAATTCTCATACTCTGCTGGTGGGAGCATGAACTGGTACACCCACTTTGGGAAACTGACCTATCTTCCAAAGCTAAATGGACCCCTGCCCCTTGAGCTAGCGATTCCACTGCCATACAGACATCCAAGACAAATTACTCATGTCCACCTCAAGGAATATGTGAAATGTTCGTAGCAACCCCAAACTGCAAGCAATTCGAATCTCCATCAACAGTAAGATGGATAATTGTGGTATATTCATGCAAATGGCTTATTGCAAAATCAGCGGAAAAAGAATGAACTACCTCCACCCACAATGTGGATGGGATCTCACAGGTGTAACATTTAGCGAAAGAAGCCATACGCCAAATGGTACGCACTATAGGATTCCATTTAACAGAAAAGCATATCAGTGATGGGGACTGTAATATGGGTCCTCTTCCGGAGTGTCAGCTGGGAGATGGCACAAGGTGCCGTAATATCCTTTGGGATATTGCAAATGTTCTATATCTTCTTCCTTGTTGGTGGTTACATAAAAAAAAAAGTCATCAAGCTCACAAATACTTAAGATTTGTGCCATTCACCATATCTAAATGATTCCTCAATATGAAAAGGGTGAAAACTTAGGCTATGTTATATGGAATATAGAATCAACTACATAACCACACAATCATCTTTGTCTAGAACAGATGGAATAAACAGACACATATCTATATATTTATTTTCTATACCTTATACATAATATACACACTGTATGTATATAATATATGTATCTTAGTGAAATATATGTATATAGGGAAATGTGAAGAGAGAGAGGGAATAAATCTGAATTGTATTTTCAGAATGTATTCAGTGTAGGAAGAGCAGATTGGAGGAAGGCCGGGACGGACATAGGGAGGCCTCTGAAGAGGCTTTTCTAGCTGTCCAAGCAGGGGGTGGGATAGCTGGCCACAGGAATGGACACAGAGAAAGATATTTGAGGGCAGCCAACAGGGCATGCAGGCAGATTGGATAAGAAGAAGGTGAGGGAAGGAGCTCTATCAGGGAGACCCCCATGTTTCTGGCTTGGGCAACCGGGTAGGTGACAATGCCATTCCCCAGATGAGGAAGGCTGGAGGGCAGGTGCAGGGGATGGGCGGCGAGGATGGTGGACTCAGCCTCAGATGGGCTAAGTAGGAATTGTCAGGGGAGATCCCCACAGAGCTGTCAGAAACCACGATGGCCCACTGTGCTAGATGGGGATCCCCAGAAACAGACTGGGAAGCGGGACTCTGTAGGGTGAATGGTGGGCTCTCGGAAGACGCACGGGAAGGAAGGGAGGAAGGCAGGATTAGTGGAGGGCCAAGCTGGCCTGAACTGTGGTTGCAAGTGAGGCTGCTGCTTGGCCCGCACTGAGCTCAGGAGCAGAATGGCTCCTCAGAGTTGCCCCAAATTGAGACAAAGGGCCCCGACCTCCCTGCCCCCAGCTAGCCCATCACTGGCCATGGCTGCCTCTGGGAGAGGCGTTGAGTTGGGTGAGGTCCAGCACAATGCCTCGTGAGCAGCTGAGTGTGTCAGCCCTGAAGAATGATCTAGGTGAAGCCCCTGCCCCCTTTCCAATGTGTGTTCAGGTGTGGCTCCAAGGAAGGCCACAGACAGTGACCATGACCATCACACACCCCGGCTCTCATTCCCTCACCTGCGTCCCACAGGCACTGACCCTCTGGCGTGCCCCCGGTGTCCCAGCCCTGCTCACCGTGCCCATGGAGCAGCTCCTCCGAATCTATTTTTTATAAAGAGAGCTGGGAGGGGGAAGAAGATGGCAGAAGGCCAGGTGACCACATTTCGGGGAGTTCTCTGAAGTGACCTCAATTCCAGCAAAAAACAAAAACAAAAACAAAACAAAACAAAAAAAAAAAACACATACTACAGGACCACTGTGAGCACCCATGAAATCAGCCTGAAATGTGATATTTCGCACTTCTGGATCACCATGGGAAACAAAGACCATCGGCAAAAAGGTAGAAAAAAGTGAGAGTGACTGGAGGCTGACTCCCAGAGACAGGGGTGTGGGGGAGGAAGGCCGCAGAGCTGAACCATTGAAAGCAAACACCCCAGCACGAAAGTTCTCTGTGCTCAGGGAATAACAGCAGATTACGGTCTGATTCGGGGTGAGACAGAACCGGGAACGCAGCAGAGCCTGCGGCATGGAGACTGTGTTTTCACCACAGCAGCGGGGAGACGGGGACCCACAGGGACAGAGAGCCCTGTCAGGTGCAAAGACAGTTTTTCTGCTGCGGCAGCGGGGAGACGGGAATCTGCAGGGAGAGGAAGTGCCCCGCAGCTCCAGGGAACTTAGAGGGGCTGGGGTGCAGAGTCTATCCCCCCACTGCTTAAGCCTGAGGAGCAGGGTTTCGCAGAGAGCAGGAGTACCCTGTGCGGCACAGGGGATCTCAGCAAGAGCAGCAGGTGTGGATTCTATTTTTCCGCCGCTTTCTCTCTCTC